>MU228469.1:2533587-2622689 GCA_018584345.1 Thuja plicata | reverse complement strand
GCGGAGTGGCGCGCGGGTGTATACAGGGCGGCCGCAGGGGTGGTAGGGGGCAGGCCGCGGAGGGCGGCAGGCGGCTGGGGCTGCGGTGGAGGAAGCGGCGCAGGCCACTGACGGCAGAGGAGCCCGGGAGGTGGGTGGCATTAGCAGGGGGCGCACCGCCGGAGGCCGGGCCCGGGTGGGGCGGCGGCGGCCCGGCGGTGGCGCGATCCAAATGAACTGCGGGCGCTAAAAACCCATTAAAAAACCTTAGAAACATGAAGGTTTTTTTGATTTTTTTTAATTTTTGCCTCGATATTCGTGCCTGTACGGCCTGTAGGAGGCCGAAAAAATTCTCCGAGGCCCCGGTAACCAAAATGGTCAAAATTTTATATAATTTCGACTCTCCCGGGCCTTCTGGATGCAATGGTGGAGTCCGTTTCAGCTCAAACAGCTCCAAAAACAAGGACCCCCTAGAACCAGAGAGAAAAGCCAGAAAAGCCTCTGAAAGCTTCTGTGTTTCAACGAAGACCGAACAGCTGACAGCAGGAAAGCTCTGATACCATATTGAGATTGATGAACATCAATCTACCCAAGAACACCTGCATGCATAGCTATTACAAATAGAATGAAATAGAGAGAAGAGAGAAGGATCCAGAAAGCTATGGCGGCCGATAGGCCAGAGACTGAAAAAGCATGTTGCAAGAAATGATCTTCTATTAACAACAATAATGAAATTACAATCTCCTTTTGAAATGAAAGCCGGTCAATCCTTATAAAGGATACCGAAACCCTAAAAGGGAAACTAACTCAGAAAAGGAAACTTTCCTAAGTCTAACTTAAGCTAAGAGTAGATGAACTAATAATTAACTAATTTAATTATTAGCAATACTCGACTACTCTAACAATATCAATATTCACTAAGTGACTACAAACATCGACGGGCAGTGCACCCCGATGGACAGAGAAACCCGAGAGGAAAGTCATAGTGTTGCCCAAGCAAGAAACCTGACAAGAATTACCAACAAGCAGAATCACAAGCATTACTGACAAGCAGAACTTCACAGTGATGCCCAACTGACAAACAACCCCAATGGAGATGCCCGAGGAGAATTGAAGTATTGATCGAAGCTATCAAAGAGTTAAAACACCAAAAAGAACTAAAGTTTAGAAATGACAAAAGACTTAGATGACAAGAGCTAAAGAAGGAGTTAACTGGTTGTTAATATTGTTTTAATTGACAAGTTAAAGCAAGAGATAAGAGAAATATTTAAATCTATTTTATTTCAGTTGTCAAGGAGAACTCTACGAAATAAAACTGAAGTAAAGTTTTAAATCAAGATTGGCTAAAATTGCGGATCACACCAAGAACAAGAAAGTCAATAAATGAGAAATGGTGAAATCATGTCTATAAAGAGACAAGATAATTCATTATGAATTAAGGGGTCAATAGAGAAAGAAGATTCTAAGGATAAACTGACGAAGGAAGACTTCAATCAGACCTGATCAATCAAGATGAAGAACATAGCTAATTTTGCAGACATCGAGCAACAGAGAAGCACAACATCACTAATAAGAAAGAAGTGGAGCAAAGGTATTGAAAATATACATTTACTAGAAAGGTATTATGAGCTTACAATAGATCTAAAAATATGCAAGTCTAAGTTGTATGTATGAGTAGATCATTTGCTATTTTAGTTTAACCATTGGATTAGAAAGTCTCTTAACCAAGCAGGACTTAAAAATCCTTTCTATACTGAGATACATCCCAAGGAGTATCAAAAGTTTTGGTCATGAAGATAGCATGAGATGCCAGATACCATTTGAAAAACTACACTGGGTTTGGTCATAAAAGGTAGCATAGAGATGCCCGATATCAAGTGAAAAACTATTTTATTTAAATCCTCTAACAAGGTCACACGTAACAATGTGTTTGTAACCTTTAACATGGTTGGCTCTTCACCGAGCTCACTTTAGAAGAGTGAAAATTTTAGGTTACCGGTCCCAAGTGGTTTTTCCCTTAACAAGGTTTCCACATTAAAAATCCATGTGTGAATGTGTTTATGAGTCATTACTTTAGTATTTTGCATTACACATAACTAATATGGATTGATTGGTTACACTAAGTTATTTACTGCATTTCGGTAAATGAAAGACTAATAATTGGTAAACAGTAAGAATAAGGTTTAACAATGAACTCCGAGCAATAGTTATTTGTTGAGATTATTTTAAGGCATTCATCATGTAGGACAAAAGATAACTAGAGGCTTAATATTGTGGTACTAAGTTTTTGGGTTAAGTAATTGGAATATTTTTGAGGCCACTGATTCACCCCCACTCTCAGTTATTCTAAAAATTTGTGTCAGAGCTTGTGTGCTTAGAAAGGGAGTTTAATAGCTCAAGCAAAAGATCACAAGATGAGAAAATGAGATGTGCCCAAGTTGAAAAAGGACAACTTTGCACAATGGAAAAGAAGGATAAGACTCCACCTATCAGGTATTGGAAATGATGTTGTTCAATACTTAGATACTGAATTTATGTTACCTACAAGACCTCACACACTTGAACAATTATGATAAAAGCATGAGCATAATTTCATGATGATAGAACTTGCTTCCTCTCTCTCCGATGCTGAGTTTGAAGATGTCAAAAACTGCACCTCTGCAAAGCAAATGTGGGATAAATTGAAGCTGGTACATAGATGATATGCTAATGTACTAAGAGAAAAGGAAGAAAGCCTAAGAGGTAAATTTGATGACCTAATAATGAGAGAAGGAGAAATTATCACTCAGTACAACTACAGAATAAAAGAAGTAGTCAATGCTATCTGAGGAGTTGGAGGCATACTTGAAGAAGAGACAGTGGTAAGCAAAATCCTAAGAACCTTACTGCCTGTATATGCTATTAGAGTATCTTATATACAAGAAATGAGAGCAGTAGAAAACAATAATGTCACTCTAGATAGCTTGGTTGGTAGACTGATTTCATTTGAGATGAATAACTTTGATAACAGTGTCTTACCATCTATTGAGTCTGCATTCAAATATTCTTTGAAAATAAGTAAGTCAAGTCATAAACACACTATTAGAAATGATAGTGAAAGTGATAGTGATGACCAAGATCTTGATGAGATTGAATCACTAATGGCTAGAATATTGTAGAGAGGCAAAGGTAGATACAAAGGTAAATTACCACTTGTATGTTTTAATTGTTAAGAGATTGGACATTTTGCTTCTAGATGTCCAAACAGAAGAAAAGATAACAGAAGTATTGACAGATCATATGAAAAGAAGTTTGATAGAAGTGAACACAAAGATTACCAAAGAAACTGACAATCTGACAGAAGAGATAATTGAGACTAAAATGAAAAAGGGAAGAAATATTGTTACCTAGTTGAGCAAAAATATGGAGATACTAACACCGAATCTGATGAAGACATTGAGATGGTATTTGTGGCCATGAATGATGATTCAGACGAAGAAGAAAGGTATGTATAAACTGTACTCATATCTAAGGTTAGTAAAAATGATGTCTAGATTATAGATAGTTGATGTACTCACCACATGACTGGTGATAAACAAAATTTTCAAACTTTTGAGTACTATAATGCTGGATCAGTAAGAATGGGTAATGACACACCTTGTCCAGTTGAAGGTAAAGGAAATATATTGTTGAGCAACCTGATCAAATGTGAAAATGCATACTGGGTAAAAGGAATTAACTATAATCTATTGAGTGTTTCACAACTGAATAACATAGGTCACCGAGTAGCATTTGAGAATAAGAAGGCAAAGATCTTTAATAAATCAGGAAGGTTGATGGGAACTGGTTAACAAACAAAAGGTAACCTTTTCTATCTTGATGACATAAACACTACTTATTTAATGGATAGAAATGAATACATATGGTTGTGGCATAAGAGATTGTGTCATGTGAATTTTGACAACATGATAAAGATAAGCAATAAAATAAAAGTAAGAGGCTTACCGAGCATGTCAAAGCCCGAGCATATCATGTGTAAGAATTGTCAAAAAAGTAAGATGACAAAGTCTATTTCAAGAACAAAGCTCATACATCTAATGCAATTCTAGAATTAGTCCATACTAATCTATGTGGACCCATGAGAACAAAGAGTTACTATGGTGATCGATATTTCATTCTCTTTTTAGATGATTATTCTAGAATGATGACAGTTATATTCGTAAAAGAAAAATTAGAAGCATTCAAGATGTTTAAATGGTATAAAGCTATGGTAGAAAAAAAAAGTGGTAAGGAATTGAAATGCTTAAGATCAGATAGAGGAGGGGAATTTATTTTTGATGAATTCACTAACTATTGCAATGAACATGGAATTAAAAGATAGGTTTCTGCACCAAGAACACCACAACAAAATGGGATTGCTGAGAGCATAAAAAAATCCATTATTGATTGTGCTAGAACTCTGATGATAGATAAAAGAATCACTCAAACATTCTAGAGGGAAGCTGTTAGTACTACTGTCTACACATTGAATAGAGTACAATTGAAGAAAGACACCAAGAAGACACCCTATGAGCTTTGGTATGGTTACACACCCAATGTAAGTTACTTCAAAATTTTTGGTAGTCAATGTTATATTTTGAAAGATGATAGAAATTGAAATCTTGAATCCAAAAGTGATGAAGGTATCTTTCTAGGGTATTCTACCAAGAGAAAAGCTTATAAATGTCTTAACAAGTCCTCTAACAAAATCATTGAAAGTGCAAATATCAGAATAGATGAATATGCAGAGAAAAGTGATGAGGAAAGAAAAAGAGAACCAGAAGACTACAACAGGTTTATTTACACTGAAGAACCAGACACTCTACTTGAGCAACAATGTATCACTCCTGAGCAACATAACATTGCACCCAAGCATCAGGCTGCAATTACCAAAAATCAGGAAAATCCTCAAAATAATGTTCTGAGTGATGGAGATCAGAATGAAGGTCAAGAAGATGATCTGAATGATGGACAAAGAGATGAACCAAAACTTGCCAAGTATGTCAGAAGACATCATCCAAAGAATCAGATCATAGGAGACAAGAAGGCTAGAATGAGAACAAGAAGTAAGTCACTGAACACTAGATGTTTAATTTGTGATTTTGAGCCTAAATATGTTAATACTACACTTGAAAATGAAGAATGGGTCAGTGCTATGAATGAAGAGATAGAAAAGATTGAGAAGAACAATACATGGATATTATTACCAAAACCAGATGACAAGAATGTCATCAAAACCAAATAGATATTCAGAAACAAGCTGAATGAGAATGGAGAAGTCACCAGAAACAAAGCAAGGTTAGTATGCAAGGGGTATGCACAAGAAGAAGGTATTGATTATGGAGAAAAATTTGCACCCGTTGCCAGAATAGAAGGAGTTATAATCTTAATTTCTTATGCTGCATTCAAAGGATTCAAGGTATACCAGATGGATGTCAAATCTACATTCCTAAATGAAATACTAGAAGAAGAGGTATACATTGAATAGCCAAAAGGGTTTGTTGATCCAGATAGAAGGAACATGGTATGTAGACTACACAAAGCCTTGTATGGATTGAAACAAGCACCTAGAGCATGGTATGAAAGACTTCACTCCTATCTCATAAGCATTGAATTTGTAAGAACAAGTGAAAACAACAATCTGTATTTAAAAGAAGATACTGATGGTAATATTCTGATTGCTGAAATATTTGTTGATGATATCATATTTGGGGGTAATGATATGTTATGTAAATCCTTTGCTAATGAAATGAGCAAATAATTTGAGATGTCAATGTTTGGGGAGATCAAATTCTTTCTTGGTCTACACATTCTTCAACAAGATGTAAGCATATATATCACTCAATCCAAATACATCAAGGAAGTGTTGAAGATATTCAAGATGGAAGATTCCAAGCCAGTTGGAACACCTATGGAATCCAGATGTAAGATGACAAAAGAAGAAAAATCAAATGAGGTAAATCAGACCTTGTATAGATCAATGATTGGAAAACTAATGTATGTTGTTCATACCAGACCAATTATAGCACATGCAGTTGGAATAGTTGCAAGATTCTCTACTAATCCCAAAGAATCACACATGATTGCTGTCAAGAGAATTTTGAGATATCTAAAAAACACTAAGGACTATGGCTTATGGTATAAAAGAGAAGGCAAACTTGAGCTTCAAGTCTATACAGATGCTGATTGGGATGGAAACTTAGATGACCAAAATATTACAACTAGAGGTGCATTCTTAATGGGTGACAAACTTGTCACATGGATCAAGAAGAAGCAAGGATGCATCTCATAGTCTACTGTAGAAGAAGAATATGTGGCTGCTGCTACAAACTGCTCAAATATTGCATGGATCAAACAATTACTGGAAGGTATGAAAATAAAAATTCTTGAACCAGTGATTATCTATTGTGATAATACCAGTGCAATTAACATTTCTAAGAATCCAGTCAAGCATTCTAAGACAAAGCATATAGCTATCAAGTATCATTACTTAAGAGAACAAGTACAAGAAAAAAGAGGTGATACTATAATATGTTTAATCAAAGGAACAATTAGCTGACATATTCACCAAGACATTTCCTAAAGATACATTTGAGTACCTGAGATAGAGACTAGGGGTCCGACCCTTGTCTATTGGTCAGTAAGTAGACTAGGAGGCTGCATCAACCTACACATAATTAGAAGATCATTTATGTTGATGCAATCACATAGATGGAATGCAAAGATACATCAGTACACAAAAAGGTACATATCTACACTGAACACTAGAGTCACTGTATTGTTGATGGATAGAGAAATTCAAGGAGTATATTATAAAAAGGTGAAAGGATATAACTTTGGCATAATCAAAATTTACTTTGGCATTGTTGTCAAAGGGAGAGAGATTCTAAGGGAGAGATAATCATTATCTAAAGGAAGTTTCTAAGAATTCAAAGGGAGAGAATATCCAGAATATCCAAAGGGAGAGATTACATATGAAATACCCATCAAAGGGAGAGAAGATATCCTAAGGCAGAGATGTAACCTGTAAAGGAGAGAATATCAAAAGGGAGAGATGTAAACTATAAGGGAGAGAATATCAAAAGGGAGAGATGACTTATTGCTGTCAAAGGAAAATTGAGATGAGCAAGGAGAGGAACAGTCAAAAGGAGAGATAACATCAGAGAAAGAATCAGAAGCTGCTACATCTATCCAGTGAAGGGATTTAAGATTGAAGAAAACACTCTGCAAGAAACAAATCTAAGCTAAATGAGCTTACTGAGAGCCATGCATTTATATTAGTTATAGAACAATGAAATTGGTAGATTGATGAACTACAACTGATATATTTCATATTTTATTAGTAATAATATAGTGTGATAATGCAGTGTGTTTCCATCAATGCCAAAGGGAGAGATGGGTGACCTATAACTGATTGAATGTTTGAAGATGTTAAGTTGATGATCACCAAGCTGCAGAAAGTTAATGCAAGACATTAAATCAGTTAATGTATTGTATTGTCATTGATGTCAACTTGATATAATCTGATTGGTTATATTCAAAGTGTTAAAGACTTTTGGGGATCAGAAAGATAAAGATTATGCTATCAGTAATGCATAAAATATTATTATTCACTAAGTGACTACAAAAAATGACGGGCAGTGCACCCTGAGAGACAAAGAAACCTGAGAGGAAATTCACAGTGTTTCCTGAGAAAGAAACCGAAAAAGCATTACTGATGAGCAGAATCACAAGCATTACGGATGAGAAAAACTTCACAGTGATGCCCAAAAAAAAGATAACCCTGATGGACAGACAACCTCGATGGAGATGCCCGAGGAGAACTGAAGTGTTGACCGAATCTATTAATGAGTTAAAACACCGAAAAGAACTAAAGTTCAAAAATGACAAAAGACTTAGATAATAAGAGATAAAGAAGGAGTTAAGTGGTTGTTTAATATTGTTTTCATCAAAAATTTAAAGCCAGAGATAAGAGAAATATTTAAATTTGTTTTATTCTAGTTGTCAAGGAGAAATCTACAGGATAAAACTGAAGTAAAGCTTTAAAGAAAGATTGGCTAAAATTGCAAATCATGCCAAGAACAAGAAAGTTAAGAACTGAGAAATGGTGCAATCATGTCTATAAAGAGACAAGATAATTAATCACAAATTATGGGGTGAATAGAGAAATAAGATGCTGAGGAGAAACATATGAAGGAATACTTCAATCAGACCTGATCAATCAAGCTGAAGAACATAGCTAATTCTGTGGACACCAAGCAACAGAGAAGCATAGCATCACCGAGAAGAAAGAAGTGGAGCAAAGGTATTGAAAAGATACATTGATCAGAAAGGTATTATGAGCTTACAATAGATTTGAAAATCCGCAAGTCTAATTTGTATGTATGAACAGATCATTTACTATTTCAGTTTAACCATTGGATCAAAAAGTCTCTTCACCGAGAAGGACTTAAAAATCCTTTCTATATTGAGATACATCCCAAGGAGTATCAAAAATTTTGGTCATGAAGATATCATGAGATGCCAGATACCATTTGACAAACTACACTGGGTTTGGTCATAAAAGGTAGCATAGAGATGCCCGATATCAAGTGACAAAATATTCTATTTAAATCATCTAATAAGGTCACACCTAATAGTGTGTTTGTAACCTTTAACAGGGTTGGCTCTTCACCGAGCTCACTTCAGAAGAGTGAAAATTTTAGGTTACCGGTCCCAAGTGATTTTTCCCTTAACAGGGTTTCCACGTTAAAAATCCATGTGTTAATGTGTTTATGAGTCATTACTTTAGTGTTTTGCATTACACATAACTAATCTGGATTGATCAGTATACACTAAGTTATTTACTACATTTTGGTAAATGAAAGACTGTTAATCGGAAAATAGTAAGAATAAGGTTTAACAGTGGACTCTGAGGAGAATTTATTTGTTGAGATTATTTGAAGGCATTCATCTTGTAGGACAAAAGATAACTAGAGGCTTAATATTTTGGTATTAAGTTTTTGGGTTAAGTAATTGGAATATTTTTGAGGCCATTGATTCACCCCCCTCTCAGTTATTGTAACAATTAATTAGTCACACAGAGACTCCCCATGATCATACACATATCCCAATCTCATTTGTATCACTTACTTTTTAGGAATTCTAAGGGGATTTTATAATGGTAGTTATAGGGTATATTGGAGCTATAAATGTTAGTGTTTCAAAATTATTAAAAAGACCATTAGTGAGGACTTAAACCGAGAGCCTCACACTGGTAGTTACTTATTTATATGGAAGTTAGGTCTCTTGGTCTACTAACAAATTCTATTATTTATGCTATTGCAACAAATAAATCTCATTTACTTCACCAAAATTGATGGTAATCTTCGATGATATTTTAATGGTTATTGAAGTTGTTTAAGAGTTTATGGAGAAGTTATTATCTAAGAGTTCTTATATGTAAATGTTTTCATATAATGGTTTAACATTTAAAGGTATTATTTGTAGTTGATTGTTCTTTATTGATTTTATTTATTTTGTCTTCCTAAACAAACAATACCATTTAATTCTTCGTAGATGATAATTATCAATCTCAATTTTCAACTACTTCTTACTAGGTAACTAATCTAACTTATTTCTATTCAAATTAAAATTTTATTTAATCTCTAATTAAATTAAGAAAAAAATAATAAAAAGAGAAAACTATTGGATTATAAATCTAATTTCAATGTTTCCTATCAAGAGTGATTGAAGGGGTTATAACTAATAGAACTCAAGGGTAATTTATATAGATAAAATTTTATACATGTCTAGCTCCAAAGAATGTGAAATAATTATTTATGGATTGCGTAGATCACTACATGTTTATTTGTTGATGATGAAAAAAAAAGGTTTGAAACTATTAATAATATTTTAGCCTCCTTAAGAGTGAATACCCATTTTACATATCCAATGTCATAAAATTAACTCCATGTAAACTTCTTGTAATTAGTTTCCCCAACAAAAAGCATAAAAGTTATAAAAAAACACCTAAAATGAACATTCTTTTTGTGTAACATTCCATTCAATATCTATTTACCCAAGCTAACTAGTTCAACCAAAACTGAAGCTTATACTAAAGAGAGGAAAATTTATGCAATATAATTACATCCTATATTATTTTCTAATCTAGGGAAATGTTAGAGATTTAGAGGTAGAATCAATATAATAAATTAGAGATTATGTACATAAAATACATGAAAGAAGAACATGTGAAGGTTGGTTAGGGAACAATACTTCACTCTTTCATGACAACTACCACACCTTGACTCTTAATTCTGTTTCCCCTAGCCACGCCTCTATCACTACCCTCCTCTTTTGCAGATCTGTTCACTCCCCAAATAATCTAATGGCTAAGAAATGAATCACCGAGAGGTTTTAAAGATAGAAGCCCCATATTCCATACCACAGGGTTGAGATTTATCCTATGAGGAGTGAGGATGACATAAAAAAATATTTCTTCCATTTACTTTTTTTATTGTAGGTTCTCTCCTACCCATTTCTCTTGAAACTTTTCTTGGCTGTTTAAAAAAAATGAATTCCCCCTGAAGTTACATCATTTTATTTATTTTTAGCATCTCTTTTGATTATGTTTGGTTCTAAATTTATTTTCCTAATTTTCCATAACATTTATTGAATTTTCATTCCACTTCTTTTTTCTATTTTATTTATTTATGTATTTTTGTCATTATCATTTTATTTAATTAAAAAAATATTATTATTATTTTTCAATTTAATTTATTTTTTTATGTTTGTAAGTGGATAAGAGGATTAAATGGTCTATGATAAGGTGGAATAACTCATCCTAGATCTAATTTTAACTGTGCAGAAACTGAACGGAACAATGCCTCCTGCTCTCGCTCCCGCAACTACCTCCCGCGTGAGAGATTCAAACTCTAAAGTTTCTCGCTCGACAGTTCTTCCATCTGGGTTTGGGGAGAATGCATATGTGCCTGTTGTTTCTATTTCTTTTATGCAGGGGACTCTGACTGGTGCCGTTGCTTTGGTTGGCTATAGTGGGTGAGGGCATTCGGTGGTGTGCCCTCAGCCTTCTGTGGATGGGGCCTATGGTGATGCTAGCCCTGCATCCTACGCTAATGTTGTGGCTTTTGAAGCTGATATCAACGTGACTTCTTCCTTTGATCTTCCTCTTCCTGGGAGGGGTGATCGTCGATCCAGAACTATTACACCTGTCTCTCTAAGTAACCCTTTGGTGGTTAATCTTGAAACATATATAGTTGATGAGATTTTTAATCATGCAGAGGACTATTCCTCTTTTGCTGCTATTTTTAGATTCAGGGGTTTTTGGCCCTCTCTTTCTGGTTTACATGCATGGATGTCCAAATTTTGGGAGCCTTTTTTGGCTGAATCTTTTCAAATTTACCCTATGACAAGGGGTTTTTTTATTGTGAAATTTGACAATGCTAAAGATCGGGACGCTATTTTGCATAGTTCCTTCACTTGGGATGATCTTTATCCTTTGATGGCCAAACCATGGCATAAGGATTTTGATCCTTCTACTAAATCTTTTAATAAAATTCCTTTATGGGTGTGGCTTCTGAATCTTCCCCTGCATCTCTGGATAGAATCTATCTTGGAAGCTATAGGTGAGGCCATTAGGGATTTTCAGATAGTGGATTCAGGTTCTTCTAACATCTTTCATCTGACATATGCTTGTATCCTTGTGGAGGTTGATGTCTCTAAGGGTCTCCCTGAGATTCTGACCTTGGCTTCTCCTCAAGGCTCTTGGACCCAGACCCTTGATTATGAGGGAATTCAGTTCAGATGCAGAAAGTTCCACAAGAATGGCCATATTGCTAACAGGTTAAGATCATCAGAAGTGATCATCAAACAAACCAAAGATTATCAGATAGGGTATATTCAAAGAAACCACCCTCTTGGTGGGTGGGTGCTAAAGACCACCATTATTCAGCTCATAAGGTCTCTAAGGATGTGGGTTTGGATGACTGGTCACCTCAAGATTTTCATGCTACTAAAGCTAATGTCTCTATTATGGATGCTAACCCGAAGGATATTTATTTTTGTGACTCTGATGCTGTCCTGGTTTAGAAAGGTGTTGCTATTTTTCCTGGTGCTGTGGCTACTATCCCTGCCTCTGGGGTTGATGCTATCTCTATTTATGCTATCCTTAATGCTGGTGTTGTGGCTGGTGCCCAGTCTCCTTCGGGGGGATTGCTGTCTCTATCCTTGCTGGGTGTGTTGGGATGGACAGCCCTGCCTCTCAAGTTGTGGGTTTCTCTGATATTTTTTTTTCAGGGAAGAAAGATGCTTTGTTGATGGAGGAAGGATGGAAAAAATATCAAAGGAAAGAAATTTAAGTCTCCCAAGCCTCCTTTTGATATGAATTTAAGGTCACATATGGGTGGGAATAAATGATTCCCTACCGTCCTTTTTTGCTGACTGTTGTTCTGGTCTTGGTTTCTTCTTTGTGGGAGTGCTTGTTTCCTCCCTTTGGTGTGTCTGGTGTTGATTCATAGCTATAATTTGGTTCTCTTAATGTTCTATCTCTGGGTTATTTTTGGGTTGTAAAAGGTTTCGGGTCCTTTCAAAACTTGTTTTTACTTAATCAAAACTCATCCTAGATTCTTTTTTTGCTTATGGATGGCTACTTGTTTCTCAATGCTTTGGTGAGTACAACATGTTGTATATAGGGTTTCATATCCCTTCAAAACTTGTCCAAACCTTAATAAAAAACTTATCCTAGGTCTGGAATTACTAACAACAATGGATAGGCCCTACCTTGGGTTAAAGTATCTAGAGTGACTTAACCTTCATTAATTAGATTAGGATATTGAGTTTGAGGTTCGTTCCCAAAATAGGTTGCTAGGTTTTCCTTTTTGCACCCCGTGTACTTGCAAAACTCATCAATTCTTATACACGCATCATTGCTTGAAATGAAACCATCTCATAAGTAAAATGAGACTATTAAATTTATCACTACTAAATTACTTGGCAATTTCACTATTTATCCATTAATAAGTAAGGTCATAGAACTCACCATTAATCTCATGTATTTATGACAAATAAAGTGTTATCATGGTCCAATCCCTATAGTTTTTGCTTCATCCAAATTACATCGCGATGACAGGAAACTAAAAAATGACAAGGTAGTCTATGAGGATGTAACGTCCTCCTCCCCTTAGGACTAAGCCACCCTGGCTTAGTAAAATGAGCAGGGATACTTTTGTTTAATAATTTATCCATCTTCCCAAGTAACTCCATGATCCCCATATTGGTCGAATATGACCTTAACCTACTGTATGGTGCAGTTGCAAAGGGTAATATTTTGGCTTCCCATGATTGTGAGTGGGCTTAGGAAGATTTATCCAACCTCTTTTACTTGTAGTGCTTGCCAATCAATTAGATGGGTCAATTTAGGTACATATTTCTTGAGGAAAGACACATGAAACACATTATATATGTAAGAGAGAGATTGAAGAAGAGAAATTAATGCATGATCATCTGAGGTAGTTGCAATTAATGTATCACCAAAATATGTTGTGGTTTGGTTTTGGTTTTCGGTAGCAAGCTTGGTTGGAGACCTAAGTTTCTCGATCATTTGGTGGCAATTATCGGTTGGAAGATGTGTTGCTTCAGCAATGGACTCAATGAATGGGCTTGGTGGTGCTCGATGATGATTTTATCGGTGGTGTATGTTCAGATCAGTTGTGCCTCTCATTGAGTGGCTTGGTTTCGGTGTTCTTGATCACCAACGAGATTTTTTTTTGAATGTATGGGTTGGCCGACTGGTGCATTTAATTTGGGGTTGTGTTCCTCAAGTTTTGGATCAAATGTTGGAGGTGTGAGGACCTAATTCTTATTTGGTTCACTCTCCTATGCAAAATTAATGGTTGTTGGAAGCCGACTAATGAAGAACATGTTGGGTGTTGTGTTATTGATGTTGGCTTATATTTGGTTGATTTTTTTTAATTGTAAAGTCGACTTATGGCTATGTTGTATAAAAAGAGGGTTTGGATAGAGTAGAAGTGGTGAGAAAGAGAGAAGTGAAGTATTGAAAGAGTTTTTGTAAAGGTATACGGATCTAAACTAGGTGATGGATACCTTGGAGGGATAGTAGCTTGTTGGCTTAGGAAATGAGAGGATTTCTTGGTGGCTTGCAAGCACAAGTTTAGATCTCTCTTGAGTTTTCCTACTAGATTGTAGTCTGTTACAAGTCTAGACTAGTTAATGGGGTGATATGAATCTTGTAGAAGATCTCTGTGATAGATCTTAGTGTATTTTTTGATGTATGTGGCCTTAACAGAGAAGGCCTTACAACTTGACATGTTTGATGTGATTGCATGTGATTGAAGAATATGAATTGATATTGATTATATCTTTTTGTGTTCTGGTTTCCGCTATTGTTCTTGTTGTTGGCTACAAGTATGGACATATATTTTGAGATCTCTTTGGCCTTGAATGCATCAAGTGGTATCATATTTGATTTGATGCTGACGGTGTTTGAAAATTCATGTTCAGAACTTGGATTTTTTGTAGAGGGTTGTGATTCTTGGTATCTCCCTAGTGAATAGATTGTCGATCAAAGTCAATTACACTAAGGTTTTAAAGATGCCTCCTCAAAGAATAAACCCTAGGATGATTGATCAGATGAAAGAGGATCTGTGAGATGAGATCCATAATGAGATGGATGGATTGAGGAATGAAGTCATGGAGGGAATTATAAATGCTATTTCTAGATTGTAGAGAGGTCCTAGAACAAAAGATGATTATAAAAAAGCTACCAAAAACTTTGAAGCTGCTGGATCTATTGGAGATGAAAAAGCCAATCATATAGAGAGATATGGTGAAGACATAAGTGATCAGTTGCAAAGAACTAGTGCTCGGTTGGGTACAAGTTAACGAATGGAGGTCTCCAATTTCTTAGGTACATTAAGACTCGAGGATGTGATTGATTGGATCAGTGAGTTAGAAGACTAATTTGAGCTAGAAGACATTGGATATCCACTTAGAGTGAGGATAACACAAACTAAGTTAAAGTGACATGCTGCTCTTTGGTGAAAAGAATTGCAGAGAGATAGAGAAGAAGAAGGTGAGATGAAGATCAATCAGTGGAGGTTGATGGTGACAAAACCTAAGACTAAGTTCATTCCTTCTGACTATGAACTTGATTTGTTTAAGAAGTTACAAAATCTAAAGCAACAAGAGATGACTGTGGAAGACTATAAAGAAGAGTTTTACAAGTTGACTAGTCGGTCTGGGCACAAAGAAATTTATAAGGAAAAGGTGGCGAGGTATATTAATGGTCTGAGATTCAATATCCAGGATGAGATTGGTATGTTGAAGATTGACTTGGTTAAGAGTGCTTACTAGTATGCCTCTAAGGCAAAAGCTAATTTGAAGAGAATACATCATGGTAATTCTTGAGGTAAAGAGAAGCAAGAGTAGTTGGTAAAGGATAAACTGAAATTTGAGGAGGAACTAAAACCTATTGAACTGAGGAGAAAGGTAGGTATAGGTGTATTCAAAGGTACCTATTATAACTATGATGAAGAAGGAAATATATCATTTGAATGTCCCCATGCAGATAAGAAGGTCAGTA
The DNA here is from genome assembly GCA_018584345.1 of Thuja plicata. Taxonomy (NCBI): domain Eukaryota; kingdom Viridiplantae; phylum Streptophyta; class Pinopsida; order Cupressales; family Cupressaceae; genus Thuja; species Thuja plicata. The sequence continues at coordinate 2,607,091 of MU228469.1, read as the reverse complement.
GTCACCGAAATGATGTGGTGAATGAAGTTGAAGAGAATGAACCTGAGGTGGAAGGTGTGCGTCTTTTGCTTAGGAGAACATTGCTGCCTACAAAACAAGCTGATTCTTATCAGAGGAAGAACTTGTTCAGGATTGTGTATAAGTCTGGTGGTAAATGTTGTAAGATGATTTTTGATGGAGGGAGTACTAATAACTTGGTTTCTAAGGAGATGGTTTAGAATCTTAGTTTGAGGAGGTTGAAACATATTTTTGCAATAAGCTCATGCAGTAGATGTGAAGGAGTAGTGCATTGTAAGTTTTCACATTGGCTCTCATAAGGATGAAGTATTATGTGACATTGTGGAGGTGAGTTATTGTCATGTTTGAAGACATTATATTTTTCCATTAGTATACACAAGGAAAAACATGATAGACACCATTGGTTTATACTATGCGGACAGACAGGGCACAACACTACCCGATGCCAAGGTTACCCGATACTGCCAAGTATAATGCATCCTGACAAACACTATTTAGTGTTACCCGATGATGAAAAGGTTAAAGGAACCCGATGAGTAATAAAAGTGAAACCCGATGACACAGTCAAAGAGTGGAACCTGAAATATGAAGGGAACTTGGTGATCAGTTCAGAAAGGAACACTGATAGACTTTCAGTTCAACCCGACGACCAAGAACCGACAGTTAGTTACATCCCACAAAAAGTGGATCTGACTTTCCACGTTAGATAAATCACTAAAGTTGTATATTTAGCTTCTTGATTTTGTTTTAAATCCATTATGTGCAGAGGAAGAAATGCCATTTTTATTGTTTTAATCAGTTTAATTGTTTTAAAACATGCAAACTAAAGATCAAGGTAAAGTTGTAAACCTTGGATCTAGAGTTAACTTTGTAATGTGTGATTCTAGAATAGGTCAAATACTTGTATAAATAGATGCTCAATCTATTGTGAACATGTTGTTCGATGATGATTGTAGCCACTAAGAGCATCTAATGACCAGACAAGAGATTTCATGCAAAAGAACAGAAAAGGATCAATTCATTTTCAAGAACAAGAACACAAGCTACCGATAAGCAAGAAAAGGTATTAATCAATCATTAAAGATCATATTCATATACTGTGAACTTTAATGGATCTGTAATCAGAAATTATAGATTGCATGCAGTCAGGTCAAACATATGTACTCATTCTAACAAGTGTAGTACACTTAAGAAATCCTTTCAAGGAAGGTGGCCTTAACAGTCCTATTGTAAATCTCTTAACCGAGTGCACACTTAAATCAGTGTTGCTAAAGCTCTTAACATAGAAGATCTTAACTAATCTCCACCTTAATACTCCTAACAGGGTAGATCATTAGAAGTGATCAATTATAATCCTTTACCGAGTCCCTTCTATTGTGCAGATAGTGAAGTTTTGTGGGTGCCATCCCCACTGCAGTTTTTACTTCAAAATAGGATTTTTCTACGATATCATATTTTGTGTTATGTGTCTATTAGTTTCATGAATGTTTCTATGAATGTTGCATACAATTAAATATTATGAATTAATAATACATGCATAAAAAAGGAAATCAGAATTGGTCAGAAATATAGTAAAGATTGTTTACTAATGATGAAAGGTGAAAATTGTTAAAAGTTTTAGAGGTACTAATTCACCCCTCCCCTCTCAGTACTACTTCCCATTAATCCCAACAATTGGTATCAGAGCTAAGTCTCTTCTTGGAAATCTTAAAGGCTTAAGAGCAAAGATATTACAATGGAGAAGTACAAACTTGATAAAAATATTGAGAACAAAAAGCTTGAAATACAGATGTTCTATGAATTGTATAAAGAAGCAAGAATCAAGATGAGAGAACTATTGGATGAGAGAAAAGGTATGTCAACTTGGAGAAATGAAAAATATTATCAAGAAGAAGAGATTCTAGATTTCTTTGAATCATCAGGATCAACCACAAGCAAAGCATCAGATACATCAGAAGAAAACATCACAAATCTAAAGGAGATCAATCAACATCTGAAAAACAAAATAAAGATACTGCAAATCGGTCAAGAAACCCAGATGGTAAGAATGATTGATGTGATGAGTTCTACTAGACAAGTTGAAATAGAAAGAACACTAGCTATTGATGACAGAAGGAAGATTTCAGAGAAACTACAAGGGAACAAGTTAGAAATTCAAAGACATGCTGAGCATCACCATGAGATTACAAACTAGATTTTTCTTATGAGTCAAGAAGCAAACAGAATGAATGTGGAACTCATTGAAATAGTACAGGCTATCTATGAACTAAGAGAAGAGAATGAAAAACTAAAGCATGAGGTTAGAATTCAGCAACAACATAATGAAATTATCAGAAAGGCTGAAGAGAGCAATAAAAGAATGAATGATTTTCTTGAAGGATAATGAAGAGTCAACAAAAACAATGGTCTAGGCTTTACCAAAAGTGGAAAATCATCAAATCAAGAAAATCCAAAGAATGTCTATGAAAATCCAAGACCAAGAAAGCTTACATGCAAGCACTGTGGAAAGCAAGGCCACACATCAAATGTATGTAGAGGCAAAATGAAAGGTATTCCTAAATCTACATCTTCATTCATAGGATTCTGTTATAAATGAAATAAGAAAGGACATAAAGCATATGAATGTAAGTCTAAGATTGATCAACCAAAGAAGGAAACCTACATGGAAAAATACTATCCTACATGCAAAATGAATGGGCACATAGCTGATGAATGTTGGAAAAAGAAAAGGCAAGCATGGAAACCTAAAGGTCAAGAAATTCCTTATCAACCAAAAAGAATCGGTAATCAATATGTATGGGACTACAGTACGTGGACAAATTGTACAACATGTGGTACATATGGTCACATTGCTGCAAACTGCATGAGAGCATGGACCAAAAGGTCTAGAGGATGGACAAACCCCAGAATGGCATGCTTACACTATCATAAATTTGGTCATCTCAAGAAAGATTGCAAAGACCGAATGATAGAGACAAGCACATATCCCAATGAAAACACCATTGAAGATATCCGGAGGGCTAGAGACAAAATGTGGAGAAAATCTTCAAGCAATGATGAAGCTGGACCAAGCAATGCAAATGGTGACACCCCATCTAATGGATCTGGTGACATCACCACCCCCACTTAATGCTAAACAAGTAAGTATGGAACTGCACTACACCAAGTCATATTCTGCATCTGTTCCACTATACTAAATGATAAATAGTCAAAATTTGCATGAATAAAGATGCATATTATGTTTCTTTTTACAATTCTAAGAAATCAACCCCATCGGTAAAAACATACCAAAAATCACCGGTGAACATAAAGGATGAACTATCTATACTTACCAAAAATTTTCGGTCAACACATAAAATGGCTAAGTTGCTAATGTAACCTAACACCTGTCGATAAGGAAACAAAGTTATAAAGTTGTCTTGACACAATACTGATATCCTTTGATAAAAGTAAAATTATTAGTAGCTATCCTGAGCATCCTGTCAACACCGATGATGTTAAATGAGAGTCTTCCTGACAAACTCTGTCTTCATGACCTGACGATTCATTGAGAATTTATGACAGACTTAGGGAAAAATCCTATAAATACACGACGGAAGCACTTCATTTTGCACCCGCAATTTGAAAAGAAAAACCAGAGTGAAACCAGAGTGATAAAAGATCAGATAATAGAGTGACCATGACTTGATCTAGCACATAGAAAACAGATCATTCACCAGTATCACGGATCAAAGTAACTACCGAGGGCACTGAAGAACTTTGTTGTTATTTTCAAGAAAAGCCCTAAATTTAAAAAATGATGGCAACCACTTCAAGAACTATAAAGATCAAGAATGATAAGAAGAATATGGTTAGGTTGATAAAGAATAACACCTGTGTAGAACCAAAGTACAAGATATGCCCGGAGATCACATCGCAACACGATGATTCAGACACATTTTATAAGATATCACCTAGGGTTTTTCTAATAGAGGATGTAAGGTCCTACATTCATTGCAAGATCACTGAAATAGGTGATCTAGAGATGGATTAAGCTTACAAGAAGCTTTGTGATGCAGAAGGAAACATATAGGAAGAGCACAAACACTTAGAGGTTAAAGGGATAACTAATGCCCTACATTTCCTGAGAGTTTTCAAGACAGTCTAAATTAGGTTAGTTTTGAGAAAAATGCATGATCAGAAGCTGTGGCTAGATGAACCTAATAAAATCACTAAGGATGTGTTTCATGTTGTAACTAGTTATTTGATAACTGACAAGCCTAAGGCACACAAGCATCCCTCCAGGCCAGAAGTTGAAAATCTCACAAAAGCCATGTGGGATAACAGAGGTCTAAAAGTGAACATCATCACCGATGAGGAACTAAAGTTTAGTGCATGTGTAATTGGTTACAAGATATTCCAAGCAAGCAGGCTTAACAACATTGCATCTACAACTATAAGCACAACTTACAAAATAGTGACAAAGGGAATACAGATGGATCTATGTGAGATCCTATTAAAGAAACTTGATGAGAACATGATGACAATAAGGTCTGCAAAGACTAACACATGTAATTTTGGCTCACTTATTATGTGTATATTTTTCTACTTTCAAGAATACTTTACTTCAGTAGGAAAAGTGAAACGGGATACAAAAAAACCAGTCACACTACAAATTAGTAAACTTATTAAGTCACTAGGAGATAACTTTGATTCAGTGATGACTGCATACTTCCTTTATTTCAAGGAAAAGATGATGGAAAGAGTGAGGATCCCTGAGCAGTTAATTGAAAAACATAGGGATGAAATATGTTTTATGGTGGACACAGAATTCACCCATATAAAACTAGTTGTACCAAGGGTAGCTTGGTTATCCCCTCTTGATTATGAAATCAACATAGATCAAGCAACTAATGCAATTGATGCATTGATTAATGAGCCAATTGACAACAAACAACCAAGGTTTGGCACTTATGAAGAGGCTAGGCCAAAGATAAAAAGAGGCCTAGAAATAAAAAAGACTGTCAATAAGAAAAATGAAATGGTGAAGAATCTTGAAAAGATTCTATCAGTTGAAGAGGAGGACAAAGAGAAAATAGAGGAAACCGATGAACAGGGTACCATCAGTGAAGAGAAACATGAGTAGAAATCAGATTCAGAGGCCACTGAATCTGATGTACCTCTACCTCCTACAAAGAAATAGAGAAGAAGGAGTCAAACTTCTAAAACCAACACCACACCTCTCAAGAAAGGTCAAGTAAGGACCTATAAGAGGAAACAACCAACAAAGAAGAAAACAAAGCATAAAATAGAGAAAAAAACACCTACAAAGAGGAGAAAAAGAGTGGTCAGAACAAATGCTGACTTAGAAGATTCAAAATATGATGAGCCTAATGTAGTTAAAAATAATTACAGAAATCAAACAGTTGATGAGGATGCTGAATCTATTGCTGCATTTGGCACCATGTCTGACAAGAAAATCAGACAATGGGATACACTAAAACTAGAGGACCAGAATAAGATACAAGATGCAATTATAAGGGAAATGATCAAGTACAAATATGTACCAGCTAAATTTGTCAACCAAATACCCAAAGAGCTGGGTAAGAGATTATCTCAACAATGGTCATATGCTCTACAAACCGAAAGAGAAGCAAGGGAGAGGGTACTTGTCAAACTAATTCCTCCCAAATCAAAGATGGAAGAGATAAATGAAATAATGAAGAAGAACTCAAGCAAATTTCTAGCTAAGATTAGAGCTAACAAAGTGCTAGAAGATAAGTTTATGGAACTGGATAGTATGACCAAAACCAAATGGAGACAACTCCTAGATCTACCTACAGAGTCAACAAATCATGAGAATCAATTACTTCTCACTGACACACCTCATAGAGAGGAGGAGAAAGATAAGGCAAGTCCTAAGCACATTTCTTTGGACAATGTTGAAGATATGGAGCCAATAGATTTGGACAAAGTCATGGATGATCTTGACATTCAAGACATCACCAACTATGAATCTGATAAAGATCCACAAAAGAAAGATGATGTAATATTTATATCTGTTAAGGATCAGGAAAAACAACAAGAATTGAAGACAATAGAGAATCAACAAATGAATGTTATTGATGAGATAGAGTAGGACACTTTGGTAATTGACATCATAGAACTAGAGCCTACAGATCAAATAGAAAAAGATGAAAATGTCACTGCTCAACAAGCCAAAACTGACCAGCAGGACACAAATCTAGATACAACACAAAATAGAACACAAAGCAATATGCGAGTATTAATGAAGGCCATCAATATAATAGAAGGTATTGAATGATCTACTATAGATAATACAAGAACACCCAAAGAAAAGGGTGATGCAGAGGCAAAGGATACCACCGATGCAACAATGGATACAACTGCAGAACAAGCTGCAACCGATGATCAGAAAGATAAATCTACTAATTTGAATAAGGAAGAGGACAAGAAGAAATAAAATAGGTGAAGAGGCAAAGACAGATGACCAAGAGAAGAAAACAAAAGAGAAATCTATAGAGACACCCAAGGTTGATGGAGAGATGTCTTCACCAAACTGACAAGTGAATGCTGAGCAGAAAACACAAGAAGCTTCTTCAACAAAGCCCTCACCAAGCACTTTAGAGAAGAAAAATGAACTAGAAATGGTAGTTCATACATCTGCGTCCACACAAACCTCAAAGAAGAAGAAGAACAAGCATAAGAATCTAGTCACTCTGGATGAAATCATTGAGATTCCAGTTTGTGATCCCAGGACATTGGATCCAACTGAATTGACAAGGTATGCAAGACTTTGTGAGAGAGAAGCAATGCAGGACAAATTGAGAAAAGTCACCAAAGAGGAAAAGGTACTTGAAGTAGCATGAGGAATACTTAAAAAAATTGTACCTGATATTGATGTTGATCAAATAGCCCCAATGCTTGATCAATTAGTAGTTCTCACAGATGCAATTACATCTCAGAACATAGATGCTGAGAAGGTAATGGAAGAAAGACTTGAACAAAAATATGAGTTCAAGCTAGCAGAAAAGATAAGCCAAGAAGTGACATTGCAAAAGGTAAAGCTTTCTGGATTGGTTAGCACAGTAGATCCAATAATCTCAGAAGCTATAACCTTAATACAGAAATTATGCACGCTTGATCAACTCACCAAGGAGTATACCGACAAGATAGCACAAATAGATGTTGATCTTTAAACAAGTGCAAAAGTCTCATGAATAGTGAAGAGGCAATAAAATTGCACAATGAGTAGCTCAAGAAAGCTCGCAAATTGAGACAAGACATTCAGATTGCAAAGAAAATGTTTAGAGATGAGGTAAATGAGCTACAAACTCAACTCTTACCGACACTCTCATTACTGTAGAAACATATGACAAAGGCAAACACACTAATTGCGACCCCAGAAATGTCTGTCCTAGACAACATTTATGATATGCATGCACAGATAGAGCTAGAGAGCATGGCATTAGAACTATTGAAAGAAAAATGGGAGAAATTGCTCGAAGATATCAAGACAACCCACTCACATATTCTTGACACTCTGTAAGTTACACATTTTTGTCACATTTTTGTCATGAGTATCGAATAAAGGGGGAAATGATATGTACAGTCAAATAGTATAAAAGGGGAAATGATATGTACAGACAGTCAATCATATGAAAGAGGAGAGAGAAAAATGTATAGTATACATGTACATATACTTATACTATACTGATGCAAATAGTTACGGGGAGTCATATAATGACAAGGATATATACATGGTGTACATACTAAACACTTTAGTATTATGCACATATCAGTTTTTGATACTAAAGCCAAAGGGGGAGATTGAAGGCATTATATTTTGCCATTAATATACATAAGGAGAAACATGACAGACACCATTGGTTTATTCTACGCCGACAGACAAGGCATAACACTACCTGATGCCAAGTTTACCTAATATTGCCAAGTACAATGCATCTCGACAAACACTATTCAGTGTCACCCGATGACAAAAAGGTTAAAGAAACCCGCCGAGTAATAATACTGCAAACCAATGACATAGTCAAAGAGTGGAACCTGACAGATGAAGGGAACCCGATGATCAGTTCAGAAAGGAACACCGATAGAATTTTAGTTCAACCCAATGATCAAGAATCGATAGTCAGTTACATCCTGCAAAAAGTGGATCTGACTTTCCACGTCAGATAAATCACTGAAGTATATTTAGCTTCTTGATTTTGTTTTAAATCCATTATGTGCGGAGGAAGCAATGTAATTATTATTGTTTTAATCAGTTTAATTTTTTTAAAACATGCAAACTAAAGATCAAGGTAAAGTTGTAAACCTTGGATCTAGAGTTAACTTTGTAAAGCATGATTTTAGAATAGGTCAAATACTTGTATAAATAGATGCTCAATCTATTGTGAACATGTTGTTCGATGATGATTGTAGCCACTGAGAGAATCTAAGGACTAGACAAGAAATTTCATACAAAAGAACAGAAAAGGATCAATTCATTTTCAAGAACAAGAACACAGGGACCAACAAGAAGGAAAAGGTATTAATCAATCATTAAAGATGATATTCATATACTATGAAATTTAGTGGATCTACAATCAGAAATTATAGATTGCATATAGTCAAGTCAAACATATGTACTCATTCTAACAAGTGTAGTACACTTAAGAAATCCTTTCAAAGAAGGTGGACTTAATAGTCCTATTGTAAATCTCTTAACTGAGTGTACACTTAAATCAGTGTTGCTAAAGCTCTTAATAGAGTAGATCTTAACTAGTCTCCACCTTAATACTCCTAACAGGGTAGATTATCAGAAGTGATCAATTGTAAGCCTTTACTGGCTCCCTTCCATTCTGCAGATAGTGAAGTTTTGTTGGTGACATCCCCACCGCAGTTTTTACTTCCTAACAGGAGTTTTCTGTGATATCATATCTTGTGTTATGTGTCTATTAGTTTCATGAATGTTTCTATGAATGTTACATACAATTAAAGATTATGAATTAATACTATATGCATTAGAAAGAACATCATAATTGGTTGGTAATACAGTAAAGATTGTTTACTAATGATGAAAGGTGAAAAGTGTTAAAAGTTTTAGAGGTACTAATTCACCCCTCCCATCTCACTACTACTTCCCATTAATCCAAAAAATGTTTTTCTTGGGAGACCTTGGCACTATGATAGAGAGGCTATTCATGACTGTAATAGGAATTTATTTACTATCCTGAAAGATGGACATAAGTTCATTTTGATTTCTTTGAAGGATGAAGATGAAGGAAGGAGGAACTTGACATTAGTAAAAAATTTATGATAACTGTAGAGGTTGGTGTAGATATTCAGGTTCAGAGATATGGAGGCACATCAGAGAGTGCTAGTGGTAAGAGGAAGCATAAGAAGAACCAAGGCATGGGTGTATCGGTTGAGAACTCAGAGGACACGTATACCAAGAACCAGTTTGGGATCTATGTGTTAAATCCCAATAGATGTTCATCGAACTGTTGAGAACATATTTTATCACCTAGGGTTTCTAATGTAGGAGCATCCTAGGGTAGTTTGAAATCCTGTATCACCAAAAGATGTTGTGGTTTGGTTTTGGTTTTTGGTAGAAATATCCTTTGGAGACCTAAGTTTCTTGGCCATTTGGTGGCAGTTCTCAGTTGAAAGATGTGTTGCTTCAGTGACAGACTCGGTGAATGGGCTTGGTAGTGCTTGAGAATGCTTTGATCGGTGGTGTCTATTTGGTGTTTTTTTAGCTTGGTTGTGCATCTTACCAACTGGCTTTGTTTTGGCATTCTTGATCAATGACGAGGTTTTTTATGATTGTTTGGGATGGCCAACTGGTGGATTTAATTTGGGGTTGTGTTCCTCAAGTTTTGGATCAACCGCTGGAGGTGTGATGACCTAAATCTGATTTGGTTCACTCTCCTATGCAAATTTAATGATTTTTGGAAGCTGATTGATGAAGAACACATTTGGTTTTGTATTCTTGATGCTAACTTATGTTTGGTTGATTTATTTTAATTGTAAAGGTGACTCGTGGTTGTGTTGTATAAAAAGAGCGTTTGGGTAGAGTAGAAGTGGTGAGAAAGAGATAAGTAAAGTAGTGAAAGAGTTGTTGTAAAGGTCTGTGAATCTGAACTAGGTGAAGGATACCTTGGAGGGCTAGTAACTTATTGGCTTAGGAAACAAGAGAATTGCTTGGTGGCTTGCGAGCACAAGTTTAGATCTGTCTTGAGTTTTCTAGTGAGATTGCTATCTGTTACAGGTCTGGGCTTGTTAAGGGGGTGAAATGAAGCTTGCAAAAGATCTCTGAGATAGATCTTATTGTATTTACTAATGTATGTGGCCATAACCGAGAAGTCCTTATAACTCAGCATGTTTGATGTAATTGCATGTTATTGAAGATTCTAAATTGATATTGATTATATCTTGTTGTGTTGTGGTTTCTGTTATTCTTTTTGTTGGCTACAAGTCTAGACATCTCTTTTGAGATCTCTCCATCCTTGACTACATCTGAAAGTCAATAAGCCATGTGACTAATCTTCTCTATGATGTCAAATGTCTTGATAAATCATGGTGACAACTTGATAGACTTTCCAAAATTTATTGAACTCTTTTGGGTTTAACATAAAGGAACACTTTATCCCTTATTTTGAATTCTCTTGGGGTTCTATTGTCATTGGCGTAGCTCTTTTGGAAATCAGAGGACTCTTTTAATCTTTCTCAAATAATCTTCCCATATTGATCACACTCCTAAAGAATTTTAGGCCCTATGTGATCTTGGTTGTCCAATCTATCCCATCTAATTGGCATTCTGTATTTCCTTCCATAAAGTGCTTCGAAGGGTTCCATATGAATGGAAGATTGATTGGTGTTATTATAAGAAAAATCCACTAATGGTAAGTATTCTTCCCACTTATTTGGTTGGTCCATTACATACATTCACAACATATCCTCCATAACTTGGTTGAGTCTTTCAGTTTAACCATCTTTTTCTCAGTGGTAAGTTGAGTTGAAATTAAGTTTAGTTCCCAAGGATATAATTAGTGTAGTCCATAACTAAGAGATGAATGGTTTTTCCCTCTCTGAGATGATCACCTTTAAGACCTCATGCAATCTGGATACATCTTTAAGAAATTTTATTGTTATATCTTGAGCATCATCCTTAAAATTATTGGGTATAAAGTGTGCCACCTTGGCTAGTCTATCAAACACCACTAAGATACTATCATTCTTTAGGTGTGTTTAAGGAAAATCCACTGCAAATTCCATCAAGATTATTGACCATTTGTGATGTGGTATCTCATGTGGGTATAACACACCTATGGGATCGTAATATTCAACCTTAACTTGTTTGCATTCTAGAAACTTGGGCAGAAAATTTTCCACTTCCTTTTAATTTTAGGAAAATAGTATATGGATTTGAGGTCTACTGACATATTGGTCACCCTTGGATCCCCCTGATATGGTGCATTATGAATTATCTCTAGCTTTTTTTTCTCAACCACCCTTCATTAGGTACCCAAACTATACCTCAGTATATAGGGATACCATCTTCTCATAAGGAATATCATATTTTTTCTTTGATTGATCCATATATACTTTCCTTTGATGACAAAAAGGATCCACACTTTGCATTTGTTCAATGGTATTGAGTAGGACTAGGTTACCAAACTAGTCCTTTAACTCAAGGCATTTGCAACTCAATTATCCTTTCCTTTTGTATAAGAGATGTCAAAATAATAATTTCCTAGGAACTTTACCCACATTATTTGATTATAATTTAGGTTAGGTTGTGTGAATAAATAATAGAGTCCCATATGATCAATGTTCAATTTAGCAAGTCCCAACTAGATAATGCCTCCAAATTTTCAAGGCATGCACAATTGTGGCTAACCTTGAATAATGAGTGGGATAATTGAATTCACGATGATTTAATTTGTGTAACTTATAGGTAATTAATAGTAATCCTACATTAAAATTTCTCCTAAGCCCTCTAATGAGCTGCCAATCCAATCTACAAAATCCCTTTCATGGTCGTGTACTTGCAGAATAGGAGTTATGGTCAAATCTTGTTTTAACTACTATAAGGTCATTTCACACTTATCCAATCATTCAAACCTTTTTCCTTTTCACTGGAAAGAGTTTTTGGGTTTGGAAACTTTAGGTAAGTCATTAAAAGACTTCATATAATACCCTACTAGCCCCATAAAAATTCTTACCTCTGACACCTTTTTAGGTATGGTCCATTCCATAATAGCTTGAAATTTGGCTGGGTCAATAGAGATCCCTTCCAAAGATATGATGTGCCCCAAGTAATATATTTTGGTTTGAAATAATGAGCATTTTCTTAACTTCCCATAAGTCTTATGTTCTTGAAGCCTCTGTTGCATAATTCTCAAATGTTTCTCATGCTCCACTAGATTCTTAAAGTAAATCAGGATGTCATCAAGAAAGACTAACACAAACTTATCAAAAAATTTATGGAAGACATGGTTCATAAGACTCATAAATACTGAAATAGCATTGGTTAGTCCAAATGACACTAACAAAAACTCATAGTGACCATACCTAGTTCTGAAGGCTATCTTAGGAATATCTTCTTCCTTGATTCTCAGTTGATGGTATCTTGACCGCAAGTCAATCTTGGATAAAATGAGAGATCCATTCATTTGATCAAATAGGTCATTGATTTGAGGAAGGAGATACTCTCTTTTAATAGTTATCTTGTTGATAATTTGATAATCTATACACAAATATAATGTCCCATATTTCTTCTTGATAAAGAACGTATGAGCATAAATTCTTACAATTGTGTCTTGATTTCTTGCAAGTGCACTATGTTCATTTGAACGAGGCTCTTGAAATGGGCTCAACTCATGGAACCAATTCAATAGATAAGTAAAATTGAAGTTTATGGGAAATCCTGGTAGTTCTTCAAGAAATACATCTTGGTATTCTTGATGTATTAGGTGTTCAATGATGTTTAGGATTGGATATTCACTCCCTCCCTCTATCTTAATCAAGAGGAGTTTACTTTCTTTCCTCACTGTTTGTTTGGCTTACATAACCAATATTTTTTTGATCTTTATAAGCATTGACACACGTTGGAGCACCAATAGTTTTTTGTGATCTTTTAGGCACAAAATTATCTTATTGCAAAATTCAAAAGTTTCTCAATGCCTTCCAAACCAATCCATCCATAGAATCACATCATAGGATCCTATCTTGGTGACCAAATTTTTTTCCTTGGTCTTGATACCTCCTAGGTTGAGATATACGTCTTTAAAAAAGTTCTATCTATTGTGTATTACCAGACCCAAACTCTACCTCCATCTCTTCTGAACTTAAGAATTTGGGACTAACATTACATCCACTTGAGATATTAGGAGATATCAAACTATTAGGTTACCCTAAATTTTCTATAATAGTAATAGGTTACCCATGAAAATTACCTAGAAGTTCTATCAGGGAGGATTGATTATTTTCCTCATATTTTTCCATGGCTGCATAGATGTTGGAAGATGACTTGGAGTTATGATATATATTCTTGTGATAGTATCTCTTGAAGTAATTTACTCCACACAACCAACATCCTTCTTTGTATTCTTCCTCTTTCCTTACCTAATCCTTCTAGGAGTTTGCAAGGCAATAGGATTTGACCATCTTTCGTCTTCACTCTTGAAGGACGTTATCCTAGAATTTTGAGGTTCTCCTTAGCTCCTTTTGAATTTTAAAACATTTTTTTCCACTCCTATACCTTTCTCATATTCCTTCTTATTAGTGTGAGAGAAGATGGATGAACTTTGTTTCCTTTCTTTCCTACTTTTTCTCGTTTCTTTGGCATGGTGACTACCTCTAGTGCTTGGCTCAAATTAATAGGTCGAGCAAGCTTAGTGGCATACATTAAACTCTTATTCAAGCCAAGGATGAAATTATCCACCATATATTACTCCTCATTCAATTAGTACACATGTTACTATTAATATAATTCTGATTACGGAGAGGGGAGGGGTGAATCAATAATCACCACAATTTCACCAAAACAACTTCTTTAAACTTTATTCGCCAAAAAATATAACAAAAACTAACATAAGTAAAATTTCAATGCATACATCCACAAGTAATCAATCACACAATGTAAACACCATAATTATCACATGGAAACCCAACTGGGAAAAAACCATGGTGTGAGATGATACCCACAAAATTTGTACTCTTCTGGAATACGCCCTATGAGGAGCTTACCCTGTTAAAGGTTTACAAAACACTGTTAGCTATTACCCTGTTAAGGGATTTTCCTAAGACATGTTAGGATATTTTACCTATTAGAATCTATTAGAGTAATAAGTTAATTCACTTATTAATTAAATCATTTTGATTTAATTATTTAAGTCACTTATTTTCTCTAGTTTACTTAAGCTAAACTTTAGGCATGTAATAATTAATTCTTTTATTAATTATTATCATGCAACCTAGGTTTCTCCCTTTTAGGGTTTTGATCATGTTTAAAAGGTTTGATGTCTTTGTAATTATTCAACTAAGTTTATTATTTGAGGATGCTATTATATTGAGGGTTTTATCTCCATTGTTTGCACAATATGTTTCCTCTTTCATCAATCTATTATTTTTGATCTCCATAGCTTTTATCTCTCTCTCTCTCTCTCTCTTTGACACGTTTTCATGCAGGTGATTCTTTGGATCTATAGGGTTGAGTTTTCATCAACTCCAATATGGTATCAAAGCTCCAGATCTTCATGCACCTGTTCTCTTCATGAGAGATTTGGCCTTGTTCTTTAGATATGTGTATTTTAAAAGGTTTTTTGTTTAAGATTTTTTTGGATCTAGGGGGAGTTTGTTTTTGGATAAATTTGGGCTCTAAAAAACATCACGGTTGCACTCAAAAGGCCTAAAAACCCCTATTTTCACATAAGACACATCCAATTCGGACATTGTTGCATTTTGAGGCAATTTTGTTTTGCTCGTACGACCCTTTTTGGGCACAATTTTTGAGGTGAAAGACAAAAAAAATTCTTGTTAAATCCACCAAATTTGGCAAAAATTTAGCAATCTCACCAGATTTAGTAGAGCTCTGCTAGATTTAGCAAAGGTTTCTTCGAGTTCTTGTTTTGGAGCCCTCTTAGGTTTTTTTCTCGTATCTTGAGAAAACAGAGGTATTTCTTGCCAAACAAGATATCATCGGAAAGCTGGTTCCGAGTCCGACGTGATTTTGCAAGTTTGGTTTTATGATTTTTTCATCTTGCAGGTTTTTTTTCCAGTCAAAGTCAAGGTTCCTTTTGGCACTTCGGGATCCATATCTTGCTCATCTAGGTTCCAATTTAGGTAAACCCACTTATTCAACTGAATCGATAAAACCAATTGGCAACAATTATGTTACCACCTGTGATGGTACATTCACTTGTTCAATGAGCTAACCCACTAATAGCCCTACTATTCTAAAGGGGATTTGGAACTTAAAATGATGCTAGTGGCTTTGCTTCTATCTCTTCCCATCAATGCCAATACCCCTACCTAAGGTCAACTTCAAGGGGGTGGTAAATGGTTTCTTATTTTTTATTCAGGTTTTTAGAACACCCACATACAACCCAGCATGAGAAAGCATAGGGACATGTTACCCATTCAAGGAAATTTATGTGAAGGACTTTTTTTAACAGAATATATTATTTCATGTTACGGTGCTCGTAAAGGAGTTGTTGACACTTCTATACTAACAATAGAGGCTGGATATCTCACATGTAGACTTGTTGAAGTAGTACAACACCTCATTGTACATAAAGTGGATTGTGGTACTATCCAAGGTCTTTTTGTAAATCTTATTCAAGATCAAGAAACAATAAAAAATACAATTGTTCTACAAACACTAATTGGTCGTGTATTAGCAGACTATGTATATATAAATGGAAGATGTATTGCCACGCGTAGTGAAGATATTGGGATTAAACTTGCCAATCAATTATATTATTTCCAAATATAGCCAATATATATAGAACCCCTTTTACTTGCAAAACTATATCTTAGATTTGTCAATTATGTTATGGTCGGAATACTACTCATAGTAACTTAATCGAATTAGGAGAAGCAGTTGACATTATTGCAGGCCAATCAATAGTAGGGGTGCCATGGACTAGAGTGCTGTTGGGTCTATAATCCCTTGACTTCCACACATTGTTGGAAATATGGTTCTATGCTCTTTCTTCTTATATGGGTTCATTTCCAGAATTTTCTCTAGGTACATTTTATTCAGGTTTTTTTTTTTTTTTCAATCTAGTGAATATCTTGGATGTTTCGGGTCCTAGGATCATTTTCCTTGCATGGGATGACTCCTTTTTAGATGTTACTTATGTACCTATGGATTTCTATCATTCCTAATAATTCTAGACATCTAATTCTATAGCATTTCCTTTTTTTGCAAACCCACTGATATAAAGTGCCATCTATTGCATGCTTGGGATCTTGCACATTTTGTGCCTGTTTGTACTCGCACTACATTATAAAGTTCCATTAGGGGGGGGGGGTTTATATAACTTTTCCAAGTAAGTGTTCCTTCTAGGATATTATCCTCTCAATGTGTGTCAAGAGATTGATCATCCATGACACCATCCTTTATATGTGTTTGTACTTTCTTCAACATGCAGTTGTTCTTCATAGTTTGGTTAAGTGTACCTATCATGCCTCTCCCTGCTCAAGATTATGGGGGGTATCTCCTTTTGGTTCTAATGCTTCCTTGGTTTGATGGAGTGAGCTATGTATTCAATATTTGTTCCTATGTACTAGGAGGATGCAGTGGCTGGGTACCTATGCATTTTGGTGAGATGGATAATTTTCCATATGGACACTCTTTCATTCCTATTTTCAAGGCATCCTTCCATATTTTGATTATCTCTTCAGACTTTTGTGTTTTTTCCATCTATATCTTTGAGTTCCAATGTTTGCCTTTGTTTTCCATCCTAATTCCAGTAGTGTCATTTGAGGGAACTCATGTAGATTATAGTCTTCTCTATCTAATCATGTTCAATTACAGTGGAGGTTCCAACAGTTATTCTTTGATAGTGTTGCAACTTCATGCTTTAGTGGTGTTTTTCATGTTCATCCTTTGTTCCTATTTTCTAGGATATTCTATAGTTTGGAGTCTTCTTTAGTCCTTCACTAGTCTTCATCTCTTTTTAGAGAGGGGCTTTTCCCACTGGGTTTTCTCATTTTCTCCTCATTATAGATCTTTTTTAATACTTGGGTACCTGATTAAGCCATGTTGCCGAGATAAATTTCCTACTTTTAGTAGTTGTTTCTAGGTTTTAGCTACTCCCTAAGTTTATCTTAAGGGGGGGGGTGTTAGAGTAATAAGTTAATTCACTTATTAATTAAATCATTTTGATTTAATTATTAAGTCACTTATTGTCTCTAGTTTACTTAAGATAAAATTTAGGCATATAATAATCAATTATTTTATTAATTATTATCATGCAAACCTAGGTTTCTCCCTTTTAGGGTTTCGATAACATTTATAATGTTTGATCTCTTTGTAATTATTCAAATAAGCTTATTATCTGAGGATGCTATTGTATTGAGGGTTTTCTCTCATTTTTTTGCACAATATGTTTCCTCTTTCATCGATTTGTTATTATTGGCCTCCATAGCTTTTGCTTCTCTTTCTATGACAGGTTTGCATGCAGGTGATTCTTGGGAGCTGTAGGGTTGAATTTTCATCAACTCTAATAGAAGAAGCCTTGATAGAGAAATTTAAACACAAGGTAATGTACCACCTTGTTAGAGGATTTACAATAAAGATCTGTTAGAATCTACCCTGTTAGGGGATTTTGTTGTTACAATGATAAGAAAGAAACAGATAGAATGATTTGTGAAAAATGCACTACCTCTGCATGATCAAAAACATTTAAGCTCTAAAATACATAACCATAATGTATATTCTTCCTTAGCTCGATCAAACTTGATTCCTTTTCTTTCTCTATCTTCAAATCCTTCTGTTATTCATAATCAACTTTCTTCTACTCTCTCTGTTCTTTGTCAACTGTTCAACTATATATAATTACTTCCACCGACTTACAAAAAACCCTAGATCTAAGATATGAATGATTCATATTATCCTAGGTAAGATCAAATGTATCTAGACACCCATAAAACATTTTCCTCTGATTGCGTCGGCTTGCTCATCGATTTTACCTTGATAGTTGAGCCATTTCAAAAACCTCTTATGACCAAAAAAGGTAACTTCCTAAAGAAGATTTCTCATACATGTACCTTGATCAATGTGCTGTCAAGTAAGTCCACAAATCATAGAACTAATTTTTCACATTATGAAAATCATCACCGATCGAAAAATCTTCATAGCGTGTTTAAAAACTTAGTCTTGTTTACCTGTTGATTCAGTTAACATCACTTCCAGTCAATTAAACTAGTAGTACCGGTTAACATTATGATTCACGCTCATACATATAGTATCTTGACAATGTTTACAACTATATCTTGTGATCACTCCATCAAATACTTCATAGATCTGAAACAACAATCAAATCATTTACTATCTATCGCTGACTGTTTTAGCAATTAACCAGTTGGAGTTCATTCCAACATAAATAGCTTAAATATCCATATCAAACACCGTGATGGAAAAGTTATCATTAAAACACATGATATAACCTTCCATAAGAATAGAAACATTAGAAACATACCGTAACACATGGTTCACTTACACAATATTAGGTAATATACTGAAAATAATAAGTCAAGTAGTTGACATCAATGAAAACCAAATAACTAATTCACCTACCATCAAATTTGTACCAAAATTCACCAATGCTTCACTTACCATCACTACATCAGTTATACTAACAATCTCCCCCTTTGGCATTGATGACAACACTCTCATTAAGATTACTTTTCTCCTCATAGCTTCTTCTGATTTATGCAAAATATTTCCACTTCTGTCTTTACCTTGGATCTTCCACTTTAAAGAAAATACATATCTCCCATTGTGGGAAGTGCATACATATTCTCCCTCTTACATATATTCTCCCCCATACATATATTCTATCCCATTGAAAACAATGCCAAAGGTGTCAAATCATTCAGTCACCTATGAGTACACTTTACTAAATATTGCATGTTCATTTATCATTGTACAATTTCAATATCAAATTTAAGAATTCTCCCCTTTAGGAGTTCTCCACCCCTACATTAATTCAACATATGATATTCTGATAAACACATATGAACTGTTGTAATCAACATCGTCCTCTAATTAACTTCAGACAAGGGAATGACCCCCAATCTACCTCTAAGATATCTAAAGGTATCTTTTGGTAACGACTTGGTGAATATATCAACAACTTTTTCTTTAGTAGAAACATAATCAAGCCTTACCTCCTCTTGTACTTTATCTCTTAGAAAATGATATTTTATTGCAATGTGTTTTGTCTTTGAGCGCATCACTGGATTCCTGGAAATGTTTATTACAGTTGTGTTATCATAATAAATAACAAAAGGTTATGTTACCTTCTCATTAATTCCTTCAAGAATATATTTTATCCATACTTCTTGCTGATAGTTAAGAGTAGCAACAACATATTATGATTTTACAGTAGATTAAGAAATACAATTTTGTTTCTTACTAGTCCAAGAGACTAATCTTTTACCAAGAAATAATGCTCCACCACTTGTACTTTTCCTATCATCAAAATTTCCTACCCAATCTCCATCAGTAAATACATTCAAAGAAAAATTCCCATCCTTACCATACCATAAGCCATAATCTTCAGTTCCTTTGAGATATCTAAAGATCCTCTTTATTGTAACTAAATGTGAGTCCTTTGGGTTTGATGAAAACCTTGCAACAATGCCAACAACATAAGAAATATCTGGTCTACTATACACAACATACTGTAGTTTATCGATCATGGATCTATACAAAGTTTCATTTACATCTTTTGATTCATCCGCCTTAGTTAACTTATAGTCAACAACCATAGGTGTTCCCACTAGGTTTAAATATTCTATGCCAAAACTTTTCAGAATCTCCTTCACGTATTTTGATTGACTTATGTATATACCATTCTTCTTCTGTTGTATTTGAAGTCCAATAAAAAAATTAATTTCTCCTATCATAGACATTTCAAATTCCTTCCTCATTTCCTCTGCAGATGACCTGTTCAATGCTCATTTCCTCCAAATATTATGTCATCAACAAAAATTTCAGCAATCAATGTTATGTCTTCACTTTCAGATTTCATACATACATTGCTATTGTCACTAATTCTTGTAAAACCAATCTTAACAAGATATGCAGGAAATATTTCATACCATGATCTTGGAGATTTCTTCAATCCATATAGAGCTTTATGCAATTTACATACCATATATTTACCTTTCTCCTTTGCAAATCCTTTAGGTTGTTCAATGTATACTTCTTCTAACACACCATTCAGAAAAGCATATTCTACATCCATTTGATATACCTTAAATGCTTTATAAGAAACATATGCTAACAATATCCTTACACCTTCAAGTCTTTCAACAAGTGCAAAAGTTTCTCCATAGTCTAGTCCTTCTTCTTGTGCATAACCTTTACAAACTAGTCTTGTCTTGTTTCTGATCACTTCTCCTTTCTCATTCATCTTGTTCCTGAAAATACATTTAGAACCTATAACGTTCTTGTCAGTAAAATTGGGTACTAAAGTAAAAGTTTTACTCTTTTCTATTTGTTCTAATTATTCCTTCATAGCCATAGTCAATCATCATTATCCAAAGCATCTTTCACAGTTTTAGGTTCAAGTTCAGATATCAGACAAGTATTTTCTTTTACTTTTCTCCTTGTCATTATTCCAACATTTTTTTCACCAATAATATGATCTTGTACATGATTGAGTTTCACATACCTTGCGAGTACCAGTTCTATCCTCTAGTTACCTTCATCATTATTCACTAGTTGTTATTCATTCAACACTTTAGTTGCATGTAGTACTATTTATGACTCCACTAGTTGAACACAAACAAACCTTTTACAGTCTTTTAGTTGCCTTTTTCTATCTTCCTCATTCTTTTTAGAAAATTCATCAATTCTAACATTTGCACTTTCAATCATCTTGTTAGTATTCTTGATCAAACACGTATATGCTTTGCTTCTATTAGAATAGCCAAGAAATATTCCTTCATCACTTTTAGAATCAAATTTTCCATTTCGTTCATCCTTCTTTATGTAACATTTGCTTCCAAAATTTTTAAAGTAATTGACATTAGGAGTATGACCATACCACAACTCATAAGGTGTTTTGCTTGTATCTTTCTGAAGGTGTACCCTATTCAGAGTAGAAACAATATTACTTACAACTTCTCTCCAAAAATTTTGAGCCACTTCCTTTTGTATCAACATTTTTATTACACAATCAATTATGGATCTTTTTCTTCTCTCATCAATACCATTTTTTTGAGGTCTTCTCGGTGTTGATAATTTTATTTTGATTCCACATTCTTCACAAACTGTTGTAAACTCATGTGAAGTAAGCTCACCTCTTCTATCAGATCTAAGACATTTAAGTGATTTACCTATTTATTTCTCAACTCTTGCCTTATACATCTTGAATATGTAGAATGCATCAGATTTATCCTTAAAAAAAATAACATACATCATTCTTGAGTAGTCATCAACAAATATGATAAATTATTTATCTACATAATAACTCTTTGTTCTCATCAGGCCACACAAGTCAGTGTGAAAAAGGTCAAGAATGTTATGAGATGAATAGACCTTACTTGTAAAGCTAGACCTGGTTAATTTTCAAAATTTACATTCTTTAAACATAACATTCTTAGGCTTAGTTCATGTAGGTAGAACTCTAATACATTTATGCTTTCTAACCTTTATCATATTATAAAAATTTACATGACCAAATATCTTATGCCATAGACATCTGTCTTCAACTTTAATAATCAAACAATGTTTATTAGTAGAGTTCAATCAAAATACGTTACCTCTAGTTTGTTTTCCAGTAGTAATCAACTCTCTATATTGTTCCTAAGATCTTGCATACACCATTACTGAATTCCAACATGAAACCTTTGTCATTTAACTGAGCAACACTTAACAAGTTATACTTTAATCCATCATCCCAATAAATATCATCATAGTTGGTAGTATCATTAAGTGCTATAGAACCTTTACCTCTTATTACACATGGTGAACCATTACCAAACCTGATTGCACCACCATCACATTCTTCCATTGAAATAAATTTTCCTTCATCATCGGTCATGTATTGTGTAAACCCACTATTTATTATCCAATCACCACTGTAATTCATTCTTGAAATCAATGCCTTCTCTCCACTATCTCCATCTACACTGATTGAGGGATCTTCTTTGACAACAACAAAGACTATCTCTTCCTCATCATCTCTTCCATCTAATTATTCACAAGCCACTCCTTCTGCTAGGTAGCATGATTTATTAATCTTGTCTTTGAAATTATTGAATTTATTAAACTTATCCTTCCTATCATTGTTAGGACATCTAGATGCAATATGACCAATTTTGTTACAATTTTTTTTTAAAGGTAGTTTACCTTGATACTTTCCTTTTCATCTAGGTAATATCCTTGCTAGCAGTGCTTCCAACTCTTCTTGTTCTCTTTCCTTGTACATGATAGAATCATAATCATGTTTTCCTTCACAAATGTTACAGACTTCCTTTCCTTTCCTTGATGAACCAATGGTTAGGGAGGCCTTGAAAGAAGACTCTAATCTATGCATACTGTTATCAAAATTACTCAACTCAAAAGAAGTAATTTTCCCAATCAAAGAGTCTAGAGTCACATTAGTAGGACTGATAGATCTTAGTTCTTGTATAGCAGGGACTCTAATAGCATACTGTGGTAGAAGGGTTCTCAAGATTTTACTCACCACATCATCATCATCAAGTTGACCAATAACTCCTTTGATAGCACAGACAACCTCCTTAAGTCTTTTGTTGTATTGACCAATATTTTCTCCTTCCTGCATTCTCATTTCATCATACTTTCCTCTAAGACTGTCTACTTTAGCTTTCTATACATGAGCATCACCGCCATGGTCTGTTTCCAACTTATCCCACATATCTTTAGCATTATCCATTTATTTGATATCTACAAACTCAACATCAGCTAAAGAACTTGTAATTTATATCATAACAAAATTGTGTTCAAATTTTCTCTTTATTTCATCACAAGTTAAAGTGCTAGTAGGTTGAACATAATTTGTTGTAAGATGATCCAATACCTGCTCTCCAATGCCACACAAATGCAACTTCATCTTGCTTACCCATGTAGAGATTTTTTCATTAGAGAACTTGGGTGCTTATTTCTTATACATCTTCAAATCTTTCCCCAAAGTTGTTAAACCTTCACAATAGAGGGACCTATGCTCTGATACCAATTGTTAATATAGGTTTGATTACTAAGAGGGAAGGGGTGAAACAGTAATCACTACAATTTCACCAAAACAACTTCTTTAAAATTTATGCACCAAAACATATATCAATAACTAACATAAGTACAATTTTAATGTATACATCCACAAGTAATCAATCACAAAATGTAAACACCATAATTATCACGTGGAAACCCAACTGGGGAAAAACCACGGTGTGAGATGATACCCACAAAATTTTTACTCTTTTGGAATATGCCTTGTGAGGAGCTTACCCTGTTAAAGGTTTACAAAACACTGTTAAGGGGTTTGCTTAAGACTTGTTAGGATCTTTGCCTTGTTAGAAGAAACCTTATTAGAGGAATTTAAAGACAAGATAATGTGCCACCTTTTAGAGGATTTACAATAAAGATATGTTAGGATCTATCCTATTAGGGGATTTTGCTGTTACAATGATTAGAAAGCAACATATAGAATGATCTATGAAAATTGCACTACCTCTACATAATCAGATCCTTTTAAGCTCTGAAATATATTACCATAATGTATATTCTTCCTTATCTCTATCACACTTGATTCCTTTTCTTTCTCTCTCTTCAAATCCTTCTGCAATTCACAATCACCTTTCTTCTACACTCTCTGTTCTTCTTCAACTGTTCAACTATATAGAATTACTTCCAATGACTTACAACAAACCCTAGATCAAAGATATTAATGATTCAAATCATCCTAGGTAAGATACAATATATCTAGACACTCATAAATTTTTTCCTCAGGTCGTATCGACTTTCTCATCGATTTTACGTTGGTAGTTGAGCCATTTCAAAAACCTCTTTTGACCAAAAAAGTAACTTCCTAAAGAAGCTTTCTCAAACGTGTACCTCGATCAATGTGCTGTCAAGTAAGTCCAAAAGTCATGAAACTAAATTTCTATTACAAAAATCATCACCGATCCTTTGGTTATAACGAATTCCATTATCGATCGACAAATCTTCATAGCCTGTTCAAAAACTTAGTCTTGTTTACCTGTTCATTCAGTTAACATCACTTCTAGTCAATTAAACTAGTAGCACCAGTTAAAATTATGATTCACACTCGTACACATAGTATCTTGACAATGTATACTTGACTATATCCTGTGACTGCTCCATGAAATACTTCATAGATCTTAAACAACAATCAAATAATTTAGTTTTTATCACTGACTATTTTAGCAATTACCCGGTTTGAGTTCATTCCAACATAACTAACTTAATTCTCCATATCAAACCCCATGATGGAAAAGTTATCATTAACACACATGATATAACCTTCATAAGACTAGCAACATTAGAAACATACCGCAACACATGATTCACTTACACAATATCAGTCAATATAATGAAAACAATAAGTCAAGTAGTTGATATCAATGACAACCAAATAACTGATTCGCCTGTCATCAAATCTGTACCAATCTTCATCAATGCTTCACTTAGAATCACTGCATCAGTTATGCTAACAGGGAATATAAATAAATAATTAATCTTTATTTATTTACGAGAGATATAATTAGTTAATTAAATAAATATTATTTATTTAATTATGTGAGGGAAATTAATTTAATTATTACATAAGTGTAATAATAATAAGAGGAAACATTTAATTAAATATAATGACATAGGGGATAATTAAATAATGTTAATTACTTAATTACTTTATAGATGAATAATTAATGAAATATTGATTAGACGTTTAATAATTAAGTAATCAAATAAAAATTAATTAATTAGGGATTTATAGGAAAATGACGATTTTAAATTTAGAATACTGGACACAATTTAATTAAATAATAAAGATTGTTTTATAAATTAAGAGGAATTTTTGTAAATTCATTGTGTTAAAGCAACTGACCATTTTTAAGTGTCTATAGATAGTAGAAGGGAAGTGGATTTTGTCATGCCAACAACAAACAAAAGAGAAAAAAGAACACATTAAAAATAAATCTTTTTAAATTTAGAGGAAGATGAACATAGGACTATGTTTTTCAATTCACACAAAGAGAAGTCAAGTCATATGAACATGATAATTAAAGCATAGAAATAATAGGGAACATGTAGTGCTTTCCAAGGAAGTACAATGCACAATACTAGGTCTCAAAGCCTTATATTCAAAGAAATAAAGGAAAGTCTGCCACCTTCACATAAACCAATGATTGATTTGCAAATTTTGATGAGGGAATCAATTTTCACTAACAATGGATTTTATTGAAATCATAAAGAAACACATATAAGGGATTTACACAAGAATACTATATCACACTAACTCCCACACCTAAATATTTTGTAATGTTGATAATTTTACTATCTTAATGTGTTACGTTAATATCTAAAAATGAATTCTAGCATCTTAAAGGCATTGCCACTTGGTGGAAGGACACTAATGGTGATCATTTTACTATCCCAAATTTTGACTCTTTCTTTGATGAATCTTCATAGGAGGATGAATCTCCATATGGTGATGCTCTTGCTACTAATTTGGCCTCCTCAGACCTTATGGATCCTACTCCACCTCTTGTTGCTGGTGCAACCCCCTTTGGCTGCATGGACCCCTATCCATTTTCTACTCCTTCTCTGCTCCAACCATTGGATGACGATGTGCAGCCTTTTTAGCACTCTGCCCCTTGTGCTAACAGTCTCACAAATAGAACTTCTCCAATTGCTACCCCTTGTGACAGGGATCTTAGTGATAGTATTTCCTAGACCATTGTCTGCCAACATAGGAAATATTGTTCTTTATTTTATCTTTGTCTTCCCTGCATTGTGGTTGGGTTTCTACCCACTCTTGATGTGGGTTACTAATCGTTCTAATAGTATGTTTTTAATGGTCCATTCTTGACCTTGTTGTAAATGAACCTTTTGGTTTATCTTTATAAGGGCCAAAAACATTGTTTCCCTCCTATTTAATATAAAAAATATCGAACCATGAATACCAATATTTATCAATTATATATGTTCACCAAAGATGCTTTCAATTTATCAATTATAGACAATAGATTTTTCTATGATTTATTTATAAAATTCCTTTAAAATTATGATTTTACACATCATTTAATGTTACAAAGAGCATGCTAGGGTTTTGAATACTGTACGACATTTTTTTCCTGAGTTATCTCTATGCTTTGGTATACCACATTTATTGCAGGATTTTTGGGGGTTTATAATGGCTCTGGCCAACTTTGGCCCAGCAGTTGATGCTAGTGCTATAGTTGCTGCGAAGGATGCTCATGACACTTCCTCTAAATTAACACCCTCGCAAGTTTGTTCTAAAAGTATTTTACGAGGTATGTCCTCCCCTGATATTGTGCTTAATATTCAGGAATTTGATAACGCCTGTGATTGGCTTGAAAAACATACTTTAATATGGTATTTTGTGTGTAGAACCCCACCTGAAAGCATGCTGAAAGACTGGGTTGAAAAGGCCTAGAATCCTCATGGATTTCGGCTTGATGGCATTCAAAGCCTTACCAAGGGCTTTTTTTTGTTTCATTTCTCAAACCCTACCCGGGCCGACGCGGTATTCAATCATGAGCCCTAGACTGTTAGGTCTTCTTTGTTGGTTTTCCAATGTTGGTCTCAAGAATTTGCAGTCTCAGACAAAAAAAATCTCAAGGTCCCAGTTTGGGTTGAATTTTTGGGTCTTCCCCTACCATGCTAGCCATTCATGCAGACCATTGTACAAAATCTTGGCAAGGTGGTGTGCATGGAGCATGATCATTTTTAACTCTGTCCCTCATAAAAGGGTTTGTGTTGAGGTCAACCTTTCACGTGACCTTAAAGAAATAGTTGATATTCAAGTTGGAGCTCACACCTTGACGTAAAAGGTGCTTTACCTAAACCTACCTAACACCTATTATAGGTGTCAATCAACCAAGAACAAGATCAAGAACTGCCCATTGGCCATGCCTCACACAAAATCCCATCCTAAGGATGTTCCTTCTAAGCATGTGGAGAGTCGGTGAAAAAAGAAGAATGGAGCACTGTAGTGTAAAAAGGTAAAATTCTTCATCTCCCAAGCAAACTTCAACTTCTATGGATCAACCATCAATGGAAGTTTCTATGGTGGCTCCTGTTACCCCGAAAAATGAGTTTCAATTAGATCCTATTTCAAACCTTACCCAACAAGGGACGAAAGCATCTGCGAGTATTTCTCGACCCGCATGGGTCCAAACTCCATAAGAAGCTTCCATGATAGTGTCTCAATTTTTATGACGATATTGAAACCCTTCTAGGCGTGCTGAGATTTTGGATAACAACATGGAGAAGCGAAGAGTCATCTCTGGAGGAGATTCTCCTCCTAGCTTCAGAACCAGTTTCTCCTTCTTGCATAATAGCTTCTCCTCTCTTGGGGATGAGGATGAAATGAAAGAATTATTATCATGAATTTTATCTCTTGAAATTTTTGAGGATTCAATGACCTCCCTAGAAAGTATTTTGTTCGAGATGCTAAACATAGGATTTGTAATCTAGATATTCTCTGTCTCGAGAAAGTCAAAATTTTTGGTTTCACGCTCAATTATTCTTGCCGTGTTATTTGGCTAGATGCTGCTATATTCTCTTCACATCATGAAGTTGGTTGAGGTGGTATAGTTAGTCTTATTCCCCCTTGTCTATTTTCTTTTGTTATTTCACATGACTTTGACCCCATGCAGAGAATTATCTAGTTATTGTTGTCCTTCAATAATCATTCTTTTGGAATAGTTAATGTTTATGCTCCCAATGATGTTGTTGACATATCAAATCTATGGTGTTGGATGGTGGATCATCTGCCACCAGCCACCTGGGTCATGTGTGGGGACTTGAATATGGTTGAACTAGCTTCTGACAAAGATGAGATTTTGTCATTCCGATGGAAAACTGGAGAAAGAGAGGCTTGGTATTACATGTGTAATAAATTGGGCCTTTTTTTATCCCAATGTCAACCACCACCTTGCTGGTGGGGTTTGGCATACTTGGTCTAATTTTAGAGCTGGATTTGACAGGATTTTTAAGAGGCTTGATTGTGCCATGATTACAGCGCAATCATTTTTCTCTTTTTCTGAAGATCAGGAATTACCTGTCATTCCTTTGATTGATGCAACTTTGTCAGACCACTATCCCATCCTCTTTATTATTGAGTGGCAGATAGCTAAGAGACGTCCTTCTAAATTACAATTGTTCCTCAACACATCCCTTCTTACTCGTGATCCCACGATGAAACATATCTTGCATGTTTGGAATCTGGATCCCAGGCTCCACAATCACATAGGCTAGATTCACTGGTGGAATGATGCCATCATCCATACAAAGAGGTTCCTTTGCATTTATGGAAGACAAATTTCCATGTAATGCCAATGTTCATATGATGTAACCACCAAAGATCTCTGTGATTCTTCCATAACCTTGGTCATGAATCCATTTGATATGAAGCTGAAACTTTGTCTTGCTAATCTCCATCACCAGGAGCATGTTGCAGATAACTATGCTGCTAGGGGAGTGCAAATCAAGGCTTGCCTTCACTGGCTTGAGGTTAGAGACCAAGTCTCCAAAGAGTTTTTTCAAGCTCTTAGAGCTCTTCATACCTCTGTTGGGATCAAAAGGATCAGGGAAGGTCATGAGGTTCTTTCTGAACTTCCTGACATTCTTCAAGATTTTGTCCAACATTATGAGAAGGTGTTCATAGTGCATGGAAGTTCTTCTGCCAGGGACCAAGCCTTGAAAGATTGTATTGCTATTACTCCAAATCAAATTTCCATTTGAATTTTTTAAATTCTTCTGGACTGTGTTGGCCCCATCCTGCATATGGTCTACCTTGAAGCATTTCATTCCAAATCCCTTGACAAAATCCACTACATCTTGCCTCTGATAGTTAGCCCTAGGAAGATTGGATTCATAAAGTCTATATATATCCTTGAAAATAATATTTCAGTTTGGGAAGGCATGGAATGGGATAGGAAGTCCAAACAACAAGCTATCTTCCTCAAGATTGATTTTTCCAAGGCCTATGACCGCATTGAATGGTCCTTCATTCTTGCGATGCTTCAATCCCTCAGCTTTGGTCCCACCTTCATTCAGTTAGTTTAGATTTTTTTGGGAAAGCATCTTCTTGTATTACCATTGATGGCAAGAAATACAAGGCTTTTGGCCTTTTCAGATCTATCCACTAGGGCTTCCCTTTAGCTGCAACTCTTTATGTGCTTGTTGCTGAGGGGTTTGGTTACCTTCTTTCCAATTCTATCTCTTCTGGCCTTGTCAAAGGAATTTCCCTGCCTGAGTCACCTACCCAATTTGTCAATGGCCACTTTTCTGATGATTCCTTTCTCACTATCATTGAGGATGAAGATAATGTATCCAATGCTCTTCAATGTCTTTACATTTTTTTTGTCTTTCTTCGGGTTCATCTAGTCAATGACACAAGACTCTTTTTTATAGACAACCTTTTCTTTCTGCTCCTCCTTGGCTCTCTCAATATGGCTAGAAATGGGTGCATCAAGTCGATGCCTTCCTCTTTTTGGGTATTCACTTTGCCTTTCAAGCTTCACTTGTTGAATTGTGGAATGGAGTTCTTGTGATGATTGAACATAAGCTTGAATACTAGATTAACAAGCCGCTTTCCTTGGCTAGTAAATTCCAGATTTGTTCCATAGTTCTAGCAGCTACCCATGTTTACTATTTGTCTTGTTGGGATCCTTCAAAATCCTCCTACATGAAGTTGGAGAAAATCCTTTGGGATTTCCTCTAGGCTTATGGGTTTCATAGAGTCGCCTGGGAGTATTTCATAGAGTCGCCTGGGAGTATTTCTTCCTTCCCAAGGAGTCTGGAGGCCTGAGCCTTCTTTCTACTAAAAAAATGGAATTTCCTTATGTGCTAAGTGGGTCATCTGTGCTTTGATTGGGAATGAGGAATGGAAAATCCTTCTCAGGCATTGCATTTTCTCTAGATTTCCAATCAACAGGCCATCTTGGAAGGGGATTTTATTTCAAACCCTTCTCATCATGTCAAAACCAGTTAAAATCTAGGGCACTTTTGTTTTCAAAAGAATCTGGAGAGCCTAGGAGGCCATTAAGCTGTGGCTCCGCTGGGCTGGAGATGGGTTTCGTGATGAGATTTCTATGAACCAACATAATATTTGGTGGTCTCCCATCTTTTTTGTGCAAAGGGCCTTAATGGCTAAGGTTCAGGGTGTTAGTGCTCTGCGTTTTCATAAACGTGGCATCAAGACACCCAAAGATTTGTTTTCTAGAGCTACCATGAGCCTAAGAACGTGGGATGAAATACAAGTTCGGTTTTGTTTGTCTCACCCATATCGATAGACTTTTGACTTGCTGGTTTCTGCCTTGCCTCCGCACATGCTTCACAAGTTGGGTATCCAATTTGTTAAACCGTAGTGGAAGGATTGGAAATGGTATCCTTGCACACATTTTTCCAATTATAAGCCAAAGATGGGATACCACTGGTTGGTGCCACATTTTCCCGCAGTCACCACTCTGAACCAATGTTGGCACTTACATAGTTCTTAGAAAAACTGGAGACTAAGATTTCACACTATCTAGACCGCCATTACTGAGCCAAAGATTTCACTATTTTCTTGGTGTGTTCTTTTCCAGGGCTTGCCCTTGGGTTCTTGGCTCAACCATCTGGGAGTTCCTGATTCCAGGTGTCCCTTTTGTGGGAAACCAGAAACCTTTCTTCATATTTTCTGGTTTTGTCAAAGAGCTCAACAATACTGGAGCTAGATTCATGATTTTTTCAAACCATTTTGGCTTAAGACCTTTTCTTGGCATATGATTTTGTTGGATGATTGACCTAGAATCCCCTAAAAATACACTATGATTTGGCATGATTTTAGGATGGAGATTCTAGTTACTCTTTGGAAAGATAGAAATGTTGCTCTTTTCACTCATAAATTTCTTGACACAAATGTATCTATGTACACTAAATCTTTCATATGCAATAATGTGATGATGCAGATACAAGTACATGATAACAAGGTGGTGATTGAGGTGGCCCACCTACAGGAGCTGTTAAACCACAGGGGTAATGCCCCATGTATGGTGGCCAGAGTGCTGCCAGATTATGTTTCTTTTGACCGCACTTCATCCCGTGGTGGTCTTCGTAGATGCATTTCTTTCACTTGCCACTCTCAGACCCCTCGTTCCAAGTCTCCCTTCCACTCCCCTAGTGGTGGGATTGATGGTTGGCATTGTTGCTCAACCTCTTTGCCACGACGTGGCTCCGACTAGTCTCCTATTGCTCTTGTTACTCCTGTTTATCCTATTGCTGGTTGGCATACCCTGGGTGGTGTCCCTTTGTGGCCTGCTACCACCTCTTCCAAGTGGTTCCCTTGTCTGACCTTGGCCATTTTTCCTCCCAGGACTGAGGAGGAAACATAAAAATATAATGATGTGGCTGATGATGGGCGGTCTCTGCCTGACCCAACTATAGACCCCAATGATGGTTAGGGTAAAAACGATGACAGTTATGACCCACCTCCCTCAGTCGGTACTTCTTTGGCTGCTTAAGGTGTTTTTAAATTTATTTTATGAATAGTTGTTTTGCCTTCCGGCTTCTAGTCGTGTGACTCTTGCAGGGTGATCTCCTTTCCCTTGGATTTTTTTGTGAATATGTACTTTAATATTTTAAATCAATAGAGAAGAACTTATTCATTAAAAAAGACAATTCAAAATGCTAGAATAAATTCATCAATAAGGGAAATAGAGGAGTATTTAATCCCCATACGAATGAATATATCAACAAGAGATAAATAACTAATCATATTTATAATGATTGCTAAATTATGTAGTAGAGAAAAACTAATAACAAATAAAACATTAGGCCTATATTAGTGCCATATTTTCAGTTGAATGAAGACTTTAAAATAAGAAAGTTGACCCTCTAAATAAAATATTATCTCAAGACAAGGTCTCATCAAGTGTGATAAATGCAAGCATTCAATGTTAAAATAACACTTGATAAGCATCAACTCAAAATGGAATCTAACTAATTTAATATGCACACAAGCCTCTTCATAAAATGTTAATAGAGTATTCTTGATGGGTTTTTCACATTTAATTGTTCAATTAGAATTGAAAATTAAAATAACTCTTGATAAGAATCAACTAAAAATGGAAGCTAGCTAATTTAATATGCACACAAGCCTCTTAATAAAATGGTAATAGAGTATTCTTGATGCTTTTTAAACATTTAATTGTTCAATTAGAATTGAAAATTATAAAAGATGAGGATGAATCTCAACTAATAGAATTTTGAGGATGCAAATTAGGATCATGAAGTAGATAAGGATAAGATGACTATTATTAGTTAGTTGTCCACATTAATAATTTTTTCATTGATTTTTTTTCTTCTTTTTTTATTTTATTTTTCCCTTTTAAAGATTTATTTTAATATTCGAGTAATGAGTTATCTAATTATTTTGATTTGGTTCAATTTTTTTAAAATAATTTGCAGATATTTTAGTTAAAAATATATTTTAATTATTAATTTTGGGAATTTACAAATGCTAGAAATATTTAAATTAATTAAAATAAATAATTAATTAAATAAATAAATTTTATTTGATTAATTGGATCACTTGATTATTTAATTAATTATTAATAACTTATTTTAATTATGGGTTTTTTTATTAAAGTAAACACTGGACAAACTTAGAGCCATGTATTTAACTAATTGATGTGTGTTTGTTTTGATTAGATTAGCACACAAAATGTGTAGACCCATTGAAATAAAAACAACATTAGAGGCAAGCATGGCTTGACTCAACAATAGTGAGATTGGAAAAACAAAAAAAAAGACAAAAATGCTTTTGATCAAAGAAAAAGACTAGTGGGAAACAAGGGTCTCAACCTTGTACTCAAGACTTCTCTTTCAAAACACAAGAAAGAGTGTGGGATGAGGTAGAAAGACCTTTCCTCTTCTTATGAACTACAGTCCAAGTGATGCTATCATCGAAAAATCCACTACAAGGGGAAATAAGAGGAGACTCCCCTCTAGGGGACCACCAACAAGAGAATGGGGGAACAACAAAATGACAAGGAAAAATGTAACCATCAACCACATAAGAAGATTCAAACTAAGAAGAAACAACAAACAAAACATAATGAGACAATGTAGTAGAAGGAATTTCAACATGGACCTCAAGGCATGACATAACAATACCTGAATCAGGACACTCATCAAAATCCTAAGGGGAATCATAATCTAAAGAGATAAGATCCTAGACAATCAAGTGATCATTATTAGCATTCTTCCACCAAGTAGTAGTTCCTTTTTGATGTGAAAGACATAAATTTGAAGCCAAGTGATAGATATTAAAGAAACAATGAAACTTGAAAGGAAAGCCCTATAATCAAGCAATTATGTGGAAGGCCTATCCAAATGATCTGTTACAAGTGTGCTTGTCGTTGCACCAAAAGATTGACTTGTCAATGCCCGATACAAAAACTAGACTTATATAATCCACAAGATGTAGTTAGTCCCTTTTCATGAATCCCGAGGGAAACGTTGGTACCATTTTGCTAACAATCTCCCCCTCAGTGTTACCCGAGGGGATTTGAACCTGAGACCAAGCTCTGATACCAGTTGTTACAAGCCTAGTTGCCATTGCACTAAAAGATCAACCTATCAATTCCCTATACAACCACTATGATGACATGTAACTGATTGAATGCTTGATAATGTTAAGTTGAAGGTAATGCAAGGCATTAAATCAGTTAATGGTTTGTATTGTCATTGATGTCAACTTGATATCATCTGTACGATCATGTACATAATGCCAAATATTTTAGAGAATCAATAGAACAGAGATTATACTTTCAGCAATGCATAAAAGTCAATTACTCACTAAGTGACAGACAACACCGACAGAGTGCACACCATTGGTAAAGGAAAAGAAAAAGTCACAGTGATGCCTGATGAGAAGAAGACAGTGTTTCCCGATGAAGCAAAATCATAGTGATACCCAACGATTAAAATCCAAGGATTCCCGATGGATGGAGATCCTGAAGCTAACTGGAGTCACACCGATGGAACTGGCAGTTGTCATCGACAACTAACTACAGAGTTGACCGACAGAATAGAGAGCTCAGAAAATGACAAAATATCTAGTTGGTAGAGCTTAAAGATAGACTTAATTGGTTGTTTTATTTGTTTTAATCAACCAGAGTTAGGTAATTGATTTAAAAAAGATCTGTATAGTTAGCAAGAAGATAACTACGAGATAAATCCAGAGTTAAAGCTGTAAATCAAATTGGTTGGATTATTTTTCACACCAAGAATCAAGAATCAAGAATCAAGAATTAAGGAATATCATGTCTATATAAGAGACAAGCATTATTCATTTCCGTAATCACAATCATTCACATACACAGGAAGGGGAGTGAATAGAAAGAGGATGCTGAAGAGAAACTAATGAAGGATAACTTCATACAGTCCTAATCAATCAAGCTGAAGAAGAGCTAAAGAATTCTGTGGACATCGACGAACAGTGAAGCACAACATCACAGAGCAGAAAGTGTGGAGCACAAAGAATTGAATTAATACATTGATCAGAGAGGTTTGGTACTTAAATAGATCTAAAAATTTGCAATTCAAGTTGCATTAGAAACATGTCATTTTGTTTCAATTTAACCATTGAAGCATCAAGTCTCTTAACAGAGCGGGACTTAACCATCTTCTATAATTGAGGTATATCCTAACAGATTGCCAAAAAGGTTGACTCATGAAAGTAGCATTGATATTGCATAAAGCCTATTGACAGCCTAAGAAGAAGGATGGTAGCAAGATTTTCCTAAAGCCTATTGATAGTCTAAGAAGGAGGCCGATTCAAGGATGGTAGCAAAATAGATGCCAGATACTAATTGACAACCTCTATGTATAAAATACTCTAACAAGGTCGCACTTAACAGTGTGTTTGTAACCTTTAACAGGGTTGGCTCCTAACAGGGCTCACTTCAAAAAAGTGAAAATTTGGGGTACCGGTCCCAGTGGTTTTTCCCTTAATAGGGTTTCCACATTAAAATCCATGTGTTATGTGTGTATGGATTATTACTTTATTATTTTACATTTCACATATACATTTCTGGATTGATTGGTATACTCTGCATATTTACTGAGTATCGGTAAATAAGTTTTACTGCTTATTGGTTATCAAGGAGAATAAGGACAGACAAGGTAAACCGACAGACAGTTAAATCATTATTAATATTTCAAGGCATGCATCTTGTAGGGACTTAATAATCTGAGGTATATTAATTGGTGGTTAAAGTTTAAAGGATAAATTTTTGAATCCACTGATTCACCCCCCCTCTCAGTTATTACTAACACACTAGACTTATAGAATCCACAAGAGGCGGTTAGTCCCTTGTCATGAATCTTGAGAGGAGCGCTAACCATTTTGACAACATGATCATAACCACATCACCATGGAGAGGCTTAGAGATGCCCATATCCACCAAAATGTGAGTGAAGGTAGAATGCCCATATAATAATTGGAATCATCAACCTAAAATAAATGACAAAAAGAGTTTTCAATGACCTTGCAATATGAATCTTCCAAAAATTGAAGAAAAATATTTGAAATTCTAACCACTACCAAATGCACATTGAGTGCTTCGATAAGAGGGCAAAGAAAGAAAATAAAGGTTTGACTAAGAGATAATGCTCCCCCCAAGCCCATAGCTAACTCATCACCAAGTTTATGTTTTTTGATGAGGAAAAATAAGCAATAAAAATCTATAGCACATGAGAAGAGCTCTATCTTACAAACCATGAGGGACTTCTAAGAAACTTGAACCTTACTATGCAAATTAAGAAGAGGACAAGTGTTAAAGAAATGAAAGACTAGTTTTGCATTGATAGAGTCATTAGTTTTGACCATAAACTCTCTAGAAATCACTACTAGAGATAGTTTGGCACAAGAAAGTGTTAGGGATAAGGCATATATGAGAAATAAACAATATTAAGATAATGCAGAAAATAAGAGAAGACAAACAAATAGTAACATAAAGCTTTAATGTGGTTCACCCAAAATGGGCTACAACCACCGGAGAAATAGTCATCCACTTATTTTATTATCTAGGGAAGAGAAAATTATAGTCTAATTTATTTCATATTACACCACCACTTATTTTTAGGCCTTTTAGGTGGTTTACCAATGTTGGTTAACAAAGTAACCCTAAAAATGATTGATGAGTTAACCTTGGGAAATGCTTGACGAGTTAACTTGGGGAAATGCTTGGCGAGTTAACCAATTTTTTTTTGGGGTGTTGCCTTGAACCCCACAAATAGCAAAGAGTGTACAATATAGCATGATCAATCGCCACATGGGTAAGTGCACCAAGATGGTGTGCAAAAAGGAGGGTATAAGTGGCCACTTTTTTTCTTTTCTTTTCTGAAATCAGGTAAACCTGAACTTCAAAGAGAAACTTGAGGGTCATGCACTCAAAATTAGAAGATGTGTAAAGAATAATAATTTTAGTAATCTAAGGGTAAGAGAGTCAAACCTTCCCCACACAAAAAATTGTTCTTGATTTTTTCAGAAAAAACATAACATTGTTGTTTCCGTGCACTTCACAAAACATATACTTAGATTTATTATTTTGCAAAACCCTTTGGTAGGATGATAGGTAAGAGTGAGATCTAAAAGTTGTGTATTTTTTTGTAATTTTCTATTGAGCATTTTTTTTTTATGATTTTGGAAGTGACCACATCCTGAAAATATGGTACCCGTTCGTGCGCTAGACATAACTTGCATCAAAATAATCGAAAATGCAATTTTTTTTTAAAAGTGTATAGAATCAAGTGTAGAACAGTAATATGTAATTTATTTTGAATTTGGTCAGTTAGATCAAAATCTATTTAAAAAATGGTAGAAATATGTCTGTGAGGACTGTCAAGACACTGGTAAAGAAAATTAAAGTTTACTATGCTAATGTTGTCCAAAAATAGAAAAAATTATATGGTTAGAAAGATGAGAAGATGCATGAGATTATGGTGGTAATTTTAGAGATACTCACTTGATCATTTATACACTTGATGATGACAAAGTCGAGAAATCATCTTGGAAATTTAAAAAGGTGTAAAGGGACAAAAAAGGAGGGAAACTAAGTTTGCGAGCCTTAGGATCATTTTCCAAGCCTCTTACCAAGCCATAACATGTATGAGTTCGTATGTGTCAAATAACCCGCACTCATTACACAAAATAAAAAGTACAGCTCCAAGTTCTACATTACCCGTGCGGGTTATGTAGAACTAAAGCATCTTTTTTAGTTCTCAGGAACCTACACAGGCTATGAAGATATAAAAAATGTATGCTTATAAACTTAACATACACAATACATATGTATATACTGACATATATAATATATGTATAAATATGTATATCTATAGATATATATACATATATTTATATAGATATATGCCTGTATACATCTCTCTCTCTCTCTCTCTCTCTCTCCATTCTTGATCATTTAAGACCAAATTTTTTTACATAAGAAAAACACGTATGGGTTTTGCAAAACTATGGACATGGTGAATTTAAGACCATTACGAAAAATATAAATAGTTCTTCATAACCCATGCGGGTTATGAATAAATTTTAGTAATATTTAATTGGCTCACTTTCCCTAAGCCAAATGATTTCAAATTTTGAATAACTCGCATGGGTTTTGTGAAAATTTTATTTTTTCATCACGTGGCCACTTTTTTGACTAGCATCTTGGTGCACTTACCCACATACCAACAATCTCCCACTGGTAGACTGATCAGGCTCCACACTAAACAATCTCTGATTTGGAGACTAATCTTGTAGCAAAATCGCTACGCTTGAAGCTCCCATTAGAGTGTTGCACCTGGACTAGACTGTTTCTCATTTCCACTATGATCAAGCTTGAAGACTAATAGAAACTAAACAAGAAGTCAGTTTCTCTCAATTTACTTCCTTGGTCAACATATCTGCAGGATTCTGGCTAGTGTGTATCTTCTCCAGCTTCAATTGTCCATCCTCTAAAACTAAGTGTATGAAAAGGTACCAGATCTATATGTGTTTGGTCTTAGAGTGAAGGGATGGTTTCTTTGCAAGGTGAATCACACTCTAACTATCATTGTACAACTTTCTAGTCTCTTGTGTCTTTCCCAATTCTTCCATAAACCTTTGTAACCAAATCATCTTCTTACTAGCCTTTGTAGTAGAAACATATTATGATTTTGTGGTTGAAAGTGCTATAACCTTTTATAATCTATAAATCTAGCCAACCGTTGTGCCACCTTCAGTAAAAAAATACCCTATAGTTCTCCTCCCACTATCAATATTTATTGCTAAATATGAATAAACATAGCCTTGTAAAGTGGAATTGGAGCCTCCAAAACATAAATATTGAGTTTTTGTACCTCTCAAACACCCGAGAATCTATTTTACCACATTCCAATGCTTTTTTCTAGGATTTTTCATATACCTACTCACAACTCCCACTACATGTGCAATAATGGGCCTTGTACACACCATGACATACATCAAGTTTCTAACTACTGAAGAGTATGAAACCTTAGACATGTAATCCATCTCCTCCTGTATCTTGGCACTCATTTCTTTGGACAACTTAAAATGAATAGGCAAAGGTGTACTAACTGGTTTTGCATCTTGCATCTGAAATATTTTCAACACCTTTTCTATGTAATCACTCTAAGACAATGTCAATGTGTGACTTTTCATGTCCCTAGTTATTCTCATACTAAAGATTTGTTTTGCTGCACTCAAATCCTTCATAGAAAATGACTGGGCTAGTTTTCATTTAAGGTCATTTATATGCTACATATTAGACTCGCCAACAAGCATATCATCAACATATTGCAACAGGATAATATAGCTACCATTATTAAATCTCATGAGATAAACACAATGATCAGAATGACATCTGTTGTAACCTTGTTCAACCATAAAACTATCAAATTTCAAATACCATTGTCGGGGTGCTTGTTTCAGCCCATACAAGCTTTTCTTCAACCTGCACACTAAATTTACCTTACCTTTGACCTCATTTCCTTGTGGTTGCTGCATATAAATCTCCTCCAAATATCCATGAAGAAAATTTTTCTTGACATCTAATTGTTCCAAATGCAAATCTTTTGTGGCCGCAAGAATTAGAATAGTTCAAATTGAAGTCATTTTAACAATAGGAGAAAATATCTCATCAAAATCAATACCTTTTTTTGTGCAAAACCTTTGACCACAAGTCTATCCATGTATATTTTCTTGCCTCCACGTTCTTCCTTTAACTTGTAAATCCATTTTTTTAGGAAATGCTCTTTTACCTTCAAGCAATTCAACTCACTCGCAAGTTTGATTTTGTATCAAGGAATCCATATCCTCTTTCATTCCTTGCTCCCACTTTTTCCCGGTTTCATCAAGAACCATGTGTTCCTCTTCTTGCTTCTTTCCCTACATCTGATCCTTGTATATGAATTTTTCATTAAAGATGACATCTCTACTCCTAATGATTTTTTGATTCTCAAAATCCCACAAACGATAACCAAAATCATTAACTCCATATCCAATGAAAGTACACTTCTTGGATTTTGCCTCAAGATTTGATCAATTTTCTATATCAATACAAACAAATGCTTCACAACCAAAAGTTTTCAGATGTGAGTAGTTTACCTTTTTGCTTGTCCATGCCTCCTCTGGAATACTACCATCCAAGGAAATTTAAGGCCCTCTATTTATAAAGTAAACAACAATATCTACAACATCTGCCAAAAACTGCAAAGGCAATCCTACAAGCAATCTCATTCTCCTTGCATGCTCCATGATAGTTTTGTTCATCATTTTAGACACACCATTTTTTTGTGAGGTTCTAGGAATTGTCTTTTACCTACGAATACCATGGTATCAACAATAACTATCAAACTCTTTGTTGCAATACCCACCTCCATTATCTGATTTGAGACACTTCATCTTATTTCTTGTCTCATTCTCAACCAAAGCTTTCTATTTCTTAAAAACTTCAAATATAATGGATTTTTTTGGGAATGAAATAAAAGTGAATTTTTTTGGGAATGAAGCAAACCCAAGTTTTCCTAGTTGCATCATCAATAAAAGTAACATAATAATAAGACCCACCAAGAGATGGTACTTGGGATAAACACATACATTAGAATGAACAAGCTCTAACTTTTCACTTTTATTTTCCTTCCCAACTCTAAGAAATCTAACCCTCTTTTGTTTTTCATAAACATAATTTTCACAAAAATCTAAATCAACCTTTCTCAAACCTGACAATAATTTGTTTTAATGGAGAAGCTTCATCTCCTTCTCACTCATGTGCCCAACTCGATTGTGCCATAGAGTTGTATTCGTTCTTGTGGAAGCTAGGGAAATAGAATAATCAGTATTACTAGTACACAAATATAATGTACCTACCTTTTCCCCTTTTTCTATTACCAGTGAACCTTTAGTAACCTTCCATGAATTGTTTGTGAATATGAGTGTGCAACCATCACTTCCCAGTTGTCCTACTAATAGTAAATTTCTTCTCCAATTAGGAACATGTCTCACCTCTTTCAGCAGCCATTGATTTCCATTTGGTGATTTTATCTGTATGTTTCCCTTTCCAACAATTTTTCATGGTGCATCATCACCTAAATAAACATGTCCAAAATCACCTTAAACATAGTCTAAAAAATATTTTCTATTGGGTGTGGCATGTAAAGATGCCCCTGAATCTAACACCCAAGAATTAATAATATTATCCAAAGAAGGAATCAAAGCATCTTGTAACACATCACCTGCTACATTTTCTTCCTTGTTAT
This sequence comes from Thuja plicata, assembly GCA_018584345.1. NCBI lineage: Eukaryota > Viridiplantae > Streptophyta > Pinopsida > Cupressales > Cupressaceae > Thuja > Thuja plicata. Next base: position 2,565,795 of record MU228469.1, on the reverse strand, counting down.
TTTCTTCTTGTCCATCACCTTGTTTACCCTTTCGATACCAACAATCTTTCTTCAAATGTCCTTACTTTCCACAATGCCAAAACTTCACATTTACCCTAGATTTGGATCTACCTTTCTAGATTTTCCATGATTACTTGAGCTCTTTCTTCTTTCCCTCTGTCGTCCCCTATTCTCAATAGTCAAAGCATTAGCTGATGTCTCACATGTGCTTTTCTGTCACATTTCCTCGCTAAGGATAACACCAAAAACATCGTCAAAATTTAATGAATTTGAAACAAAGACAAAGCTACTTACAACCATGACCAAGCCATTCCAGTTTTCAAGAAATGAGCATAAAATCAAAAAATCCCTAACCTCATCATCAAACTTTACTTTTACAAAACTTAGCTGACTAGTAACCATGTTAAACTCATTTAAATGACCAGTAACATACCCACCTTCTGGCATCTTCATATTAAATAAATGTTTCATAAGAAATACCTTATTTGAGGCTGAAGGTTTATCATACACTTTGTCTAATGCTTTCATTAGACCCTCTGTTGTTGTTTCTTTTGCTATATTAAAAATCACCGATGATGCCAGGCACAACTGTATTTCTCCTAGTGCCTTCCTATCAAGAACCTCCTATTGTTTATCTGACATATTCAATGCCTTCTTTGTTTTTTCACCCAACAATAAGTAGAGATCCTTTTGATATAGATAATCTTCCATAGCTATTAGCTTTTTCATTGAAATTATCAACCTTAAGCCTACCTTCCTCTACCATTGCTCCCACTTGAATATGAGATTTCCTTTAAAATCAATGAAGTATACACCACTCTGATACCAGTTGTTAGGGATTAGGTAGATATGAGCAATAAACAATATTAAGATAATGTGGAAAATAAAAGAAGATAGAAAAATAATAACACAGAGATTTAACGTGGTTCACCCAATATGGGCTACATCCACCAGAGAAACAATCATCCACTTATTTTATTATCCATCAAAGAGAAAATTATATTTCGATTCATTTCATATTATACCACCACTTATTTATACACCTTTTAGGCGGTTTACCAATGTCGGTTTACAAATTAACCCTAAAATGTTTGATGAGTTAACCTAGGTAAATGCTTGGCGAGTTAACCTGGAGAAATGCTTGACAAGTTAACCAATTTTTTTCTGGACGTTACCCTAAAATCCACAAATTGAAAGAGTGTATAGTATAGCATGACCAGTTACCACATACCAACATAAAGAGGGTGAGACTTATGCATATGCCAAGTAGGTCCCAACCTAGTTGCTTTTGTAAAGATAGAAACCCTTGAGGAAGAAGAGAAGAAAAAGGAGAGACAAGAACAACGACAAGAACAACATCCACAACTTTCAAATCAAGCTTAGGTGAATAAGGCCGACCAAGGGAAACACCAAGTAGGGAAGAGTGTGCTTGGGCAAGAGAGACTAAAAACCACGAGTGGGAAAAGCCCGTTTGAACTAGTTCTTAGAGATGACAGAGGTAGGAGCAAGAGAAATTAGGCATGATGATATTAGTGATATTTTAAGTGTTTTTAATGACCATCTTGATAATTGATGACACAATCATAAGATTGAGGAGCTATTTGATGAGTATCTCTACGATATAGGCTAAATATACATTTAGAGAAGATGTTTTTTAGTAATGTTATAACTATATTTTTTATTAGAAGTGATGTTATGAGTATGTTATATTCCAATACTTAAATACAATTAGATACATTTTGAAGGAACAATATGTGGGTGGAGTTGATTATGTGCCATTTTATATATAGGGAATTTATAAACCAACATGATATAAATTTGGGAATGAAATTTTAGTGTAATTTGGCATAATATGAAGTCATGTAAATAATGTAGGAGTTGATAGTGAATGCTAAGGAGCTGATAGTGAGCTCCTATAGCTAGGACCACTTTCTTAAAAAAACATACCTTCCACAAGGGAGTAGAGCAAGATGATGAATTGCTTAATAATGGATGCAATTATACACAGATCAATAACATATAAATGATGGTACACCCATTATTATGATACAAGTGTATAAGATATATTGCTTATATAGGCAAGGTGAGAAATATACTTAAACAAGATCATGATAAGTGTCTTAATCCCTTGACATAAGACAAAAAATGTATTAAATGACATAGGACAAGATAAGTAAATAGCATAAGATAAGTTAAGATTTAAAGAGCATAAAGAACTTTAGAAAATTCAGAGGACCTAAGCATAGTTAACATGTGAATAGGACCTACTAGATGAACTTGATATATAAAATGACTTATTCATAAAGAACTAGAGACTTGTATTTATGTTCTTCGATTATTAAATAAAGTTTCTTGAATTGAAATTTTTGCTAATGATAGTTAATGGGACACTCGTGATATGTGTTATAAACCTACATAACCTGAATGACTTGATTATAAGTATAATACTTAGTAGAAGTTGATGAAAGTAATGTTGAATCTATAAGATGTATTTGATTGGAAAGAACAATATTTGATGAATGGTTATTATGAATGGTAATTAGTATATCGCAAGAATTAACTAATAAATGTATGTACCCAATAGCATATCACTCCATGATTCGAAAGATAAAAGATTGCAAGCAAAATTATATATTCAACAACATATTCTTAATATGCTCCCTTTTAATATTACAAAATTGTTTGAAATTAGTAAACTAAGAAAAAATAAACCACTGAGTAAGCAATAATAGTGTACTCAAAAGCAAATGACTTAATTGGGCCTAGAGGAAGGATGAAGCGAATATCACAATTCAGGAGGAAAAAACCTTAAATGAAGGGACCCAACTCATTTTTCCCATTTTTGGGGGGCATGGTTTCAAAGTGGGACATCGAGAAAGACAAGTAGAAGGGTGAGTGTAAGTTGAGGAGTTCGATGGGCAGAAGAAATGTTCGTATCAACAAAAGGTGCTTCAAATTTGTGTAAAAAATGTTCACCTGTCTTCATAGCAGGCAGAATGTTGACCAACAAAAACCAAGGAAATTCTATGCTTCGAAATCCCTATTCTATGTTCTCTGAATAAAATCCAGGTAAGATCTTCTGCCTGCTATTAACATCGAATTTGGGTCAGATAAAGTTTTACGAATTTCTTTTATGGCTGAAAATGGAATATTGCGGTCGTCAGCTTTCCTGGGAATGTTCCATTTCCATTAGCAGATGATCTACGTTACAGCATAAAATCGTCCACTTTCCCTAATGCGATGAATTACCCTAATCTTGATGAAAGAATCATTACTTATTTTTTGGGCTTTTATGTTTACAATGGTAAACAACAAATATGGTAGACTACATGGTCTTCCTTGTGAATATAACTAGTGTTCATAACAAGGTATTTTGAATAAGTAAATATTTTCTTTTTTATTATTTAAATTGATTTTAGATTACTTATGAATATTAGTCGACATTTTGGTAAATTGAATTAGGTTGGGGTTCTATGGAAGGGTTCAAAAATCTATTTTTAAAGTGTAAGGGGTCTCATAAAACAAAAAAAAGAATGTAATAGGATTAATTGAAACATTTTCTAATGGAGTCAAAAATTGTCCCACTAGCTTAGGAAGTTTTCTAGGCAATACTCAATCATCTTGAAATTTTAGATTCCCCTAATAGAAAAATTGAAAGGAAAATAACTTTATTTATTTATTTATTTTAATTTCTATTTACATTTCATTCCACCAACTTTACTAAATTTTAGAACTTAAAATTTTGAGTTGGATTACACTTCTGAATTCATGAAATCACTAGTTTTAAAATATATTCCTAAAACATTTCAACAACACACCCTAGTTTTTTTAAGAAGCACCCATCCATGGGACTACAACCTTGTACTCTATATTCAAGGATGCCTCTTTTTTAGCCACATTTACTATGAACAAGATTTTTAGTGATGACCTTATGGCAAGACATATTGTCAATTAGTACCAAAACACTTAGTCATCACAGTGTTGACCGACCAGCACTGCGACCCGAGCAGTTACATTGTAACCCGACCATTGACAATGTCGACCGAGTAGACATTGCTATCAGTATTACCCAAGTGGTCAATATGACCCGAGTACATAGTGTAGCATGAGTGCCAGAAGTTAGCATGGTGCCCGAATGACACCATAATACCCGAGTGCCAGTATGTTGCCCGAGTGGATCACTGGAGCCGAGCAACAGTTTTGGGCTGACGTGGCTCATATTGCTTGATATTAATTTATCATATGGAAGCTGACTTACAAAAGTATTTGATTTGGATAAGGTATAAATATAAAGTATTTTGTTTGTCCAAATATGTGAGAATATATGAAAAGAAGTATATATGCGAATATGAAGTGGTAGATTGATTAAGAGACTACAATAGTATAAGGAACATTAGAGACTCATCTATCACATTCAGGTGATTAGTTTTTATATCATTGGATCTTATTCAGCAAATCAGAGTTGCATTGAAGATCGTCTACTGGTTCATCCTAACAGGTGCATCAACAAAATCCTCTAACAAGGTGGACTTAACAGTTCTTCAGAAATCTCCTAACAGAGTTGCATTACTTAATTGTATTGTATTAAATCCTTTCACAAGGTGGACCTAAAGTCCTTATTGCTCCTAACAGGGCAGACCATCAGAAGTGGTCAATTGTAAGCTTTAATAGGCTAAATTTATACTGCAGTAATAAATCTTGTGGGTACCATCCCCACCCTAGTTTTACTTTCTATTTGGAAGGTTTTTGGGTAATCAAACATTGTGTCAAGTGTTGTGGATGTTTATTGCTTTTCATTTCAGTCATGCAATCATATTAGATAATCTAATAAAGGATCAAAAGGATTAATATTTATTGGTTCCTAATCCCCCCCCCCTGAGGTCACTAAGCCTCAATATATTTCCAACAATTGGTATCAGAGCAGAAGGTTCTCTTAAATTTTTTTTAATAGATTGAGCAAAGATCAAAGGTAATGGAAATATACAGACTGGAGAAAGCCATTGAAAATGAAAAGATATATCTACAAGTGGCCATGGATCAGATCAAAAAACCCAAGGAGCAGCTCTCTCTTTCCCTAAAAAGAAGAAAAGATTTAGCAGTGTAGATGAATGACAAAAGTTACATAGAAGAAAGAATTGAAGACTTATGCAAAGAAAGAAGTTCCAAAGAAGCAGATGTAGCAATTGAAGACCTACTTGCAAAGAATCTCAATCTACATGAAGAAGTCAAAAAATTGAAAAGAGAACAAGAAATTCATTCAGTCAGAATATGTGAAGTCATGGAACAAAAGAGTCAAGCAGAAAATGATAGAGAAATGACACAAGAAGGCAAAAGATTGCTAAGTACAAGATTAGAAGAAAAAGAAAATGAAATCCATCATTTGTCACTTTAGCAAGCAGATATGATAAATCAAATCAATAAAATAAAACAAGAAGTTATCAAATGCAGGACATAAAATGAAAGACTGTAGAATGATCTCAATATTGAAAACAAACCAATGAGAGTATGATGAATTCACAGGTAAGCATGGATCAGTAGACAGAGCTAAATCAACTCAGACATCATGGACAAACTGGATTAGGTTATACTGAACAAGGTGAATCCTCATAGCAAGGAACTCAAAAGAATAACAAACCTATTTGTAATCATTGTGGCAAGCTAGGGCACACAACAAACAAGTGTTGGAGAAATGGAAAATCAAAGTTTAATGGTAAATGCTACAGATGCAACAAACATGGACATAGAGCAAAGGAATGTACTGAGAAAACTAAGTTTGAAGGAAAATGTTTTAATTGTAACAAACAAGGTCACAAATCCTCTGAGTGCAGAACCAAGAAATGGAACCCTGCTGAACAACTAGATAAAGAAATTTTAGGTTGGGATTACAACACATGGATTAGATGTTGTCACTGTGGTGAATATGGACACATTGGTGCAAATTGTGTAAAGACTCACCTCAGAAAAAGGAATCCTACTAAGAGATGTTATGTTTGTAAACAACTTGGTCATCTAAGAAAGAATTGGATGAACTGAGAAAAAATGAATACTGGTTTTGAGAAAGGGAAAACAAAAGTCTCAAAAATCACAACTTAGATGAGTCAGCGGTGGGTAAGGAAATCTCCTGAGTATTTAGATCAAAATAATGAAGGATCGAATGACCCCCAAAACAATGAATTGGGTGGATCTACCATCTCCAAATAAATATGCAAGGTGACTACTTGAACTGTGCATACAAGCCATCCTACATCAGTTCCACGCATGCTAGCAAGTCCAAATCAACATATTGATGCACTAGGACACATTATGTTTCAACCGAGTCAGGATCTCAGTATTACCCGAGCTACATAGGCTTAACCACGTTAAGTCAAGTTGTATGGTCTTGAGGATGCAGAAGTTAGTTTTCGCCGAGCTTCATTCCGAGCTATGCTAGCTACCATGTACAGAGAATTTAATGAAAACCCAACGGTAAAATCTCTTATAAAAGATGAATTGCAAATATTATTATTTACAAAGCTTTCAGTTTGCAGAGTGATTCAATGCCTCAAGCGATTCAGTGTGAATTTGTATTTGAAATTTTTAGTTGCAAAGTTTTATCATACCTCCGAGCATTATGGCATCTACAACTAGCAACAAGGTTAAGAAAGAATATGAGATGTTGGTGAGGAATTTTATCTGTGAACCTCCAAAGTTTAAGCTTCATCCATCGATTGTAGAGGAGATAGACCCGATGGGAGCTCATTCCCTAATTCCTCCAAGGGTATTGTTGATCAATGACATTCGAGCCTTCCATCAATGCACAATTCAACAGTTAGGGACATTAGAAATGAATAAAGCATATGAGAAACTCTGTGAAGCCGGGAATCTAAATCCAGAACATAAACACCTAGAAGTCAAGGGTTGACTCATATCATGCATATGCCACATAATTTTCAAGTTGAGTGGATTAGGTTCATTCTGAGCCATGTTCACAACATGCAGCTATGGTTGGAGCAACTAGTGAAGATTACCAAAACAATGGTACACCGTGTTACATGGTATCCTATGCTGGACAAGTCTAAAGCTACCAAAACCCTACCCTAGGATGACCTAGCTGAGAAGAATCTTTCCGAGTGGGACAACAGAGGCATGAGACTTAATGGAGTTACAGTCATGAAATTGAAGTTTGGGATTCATGTAATTGCTCACAAAATATACAGTTCTAGCCGACCTAACAATGTACCATTTGAGGCTGTGGACTTGGCATACAAATTGGTCAAGAACAACCTCTCATTTGACCTTGCCGAGTTGCAGCTCATCCAATTGAGAAAAAACATGGAAAGCATCCGAGCATCAAAGACAAATCCATTTAAGTTTGGTTCACTTCTGGTCTGCATATTCTTTTATATTCAGAAGTATTTCCCTTCCGAAGGCACAATAGTTTGGAAGAAGGACATACCCATAGTGTATCATATTAATGAGTTCATAGCAGAACTAGGAGACAATTTTGAGAGCATCATGGATGCATATTTTGAGGAATTCGGACAGAAAATGCAGAATAGGTATAGAATTCCTAAACAATTGGTGGAAGACTATAAAGATGATGTTTGCTTCCTAGTTGACTGTGATAAAGTATATATTCAGGCAGTCAAACCTAGGGTTGCATGGGTGAAACCTCTTGCATACGAGGTTAACATAGATGAAACCAAAGATATCATTGAGGCTCTTGTGAATGAGCTTGTTGACCCTAAAGCACCATACTTTTGCACCTATGAAGAAGCCAAGAGCAGAATCTCATTAGAGATTGAAATTCCTATGATTCTGAAAAGAAGAAAGAAGAGGTTAGAGTAGTTTGGAAAGAAGTATGGGAAAAATTTAGACTCTCCTCCTTCTATCTCTGCAAGAAAAGAAGATGAGGTTAAGATAGAAGATGATGAACTTGAAAAGGAAGAGAAAGAGATAGAAATTGAACCTCCGAAGAAGAAGAAGAAGAAGATAGCCCCTAAGCAGAAAGCAAAGACTTCTAAACCTGTTATCACTACAAGGAGATCTAGAAGAAAACTCATACTGCCTAAGGAAGATGAAGAAGAAGATACAGTAGTATTCAAAAAGCCTCCACCTACCTTTGAGAAGAAAATTAAAGAACTAAGAGTAGGTAGTGGTATGTGATCTCTAAAATCACTGAAATATGCTTCTAGAACTAAGGATGAACAAAAGTAGATTGAGGAAGCAGTTGTAGAAAAGATGACAAGATGGAAGTATGATCCATCTAAATTGAAGAGTCACATGTCTGAAGACCTATTCAAGGCAATATTTTTTCCCTAGAGAAATTTTTTCCGAACATAGAAAGACATCAGAGAACAAACCTTGAGACAAGTCATGCCTTCTATGGAAAATAAAGAGGTTAAAGAGGTCATGACCCAATATGAAAACAATCACACTCCAAGGTTTACCTGACCTTTCAGATATTGAACAAGAAGATAGAGGATGTGGTGCAAATTGCAACGAAGATATGGAAGACAATCTTTGGAATCAAGGATGAAGACAAGGCAGAGGAATCGAGTATAGACTCCAAGGTAAAGACTGATGATGTAGATTTATCTGAGGTAGAAACCATTGAAGAATCTAATGCAGAACAGATAGTTGTAGAAGTGATGGCATCCCTTCCTCAATCACCTATACAGAACATTCTATCTCCAAGAAAGGATAAGGCTACAAAATTTACATCTGGACTAGTAGGACCCAAGCATCAGGCTCCACCTACTACTGGGATAAGCCTAACCAGGTCACAAAAGGTGACCGTGAATGTTTCTTCAGTGAGCATTGATGCTACAATTGGTGCAGAAAATATCAATGACCTATTCCAACTAAACATTGAGGAGAAAACTGAGGAAGGAAAGGTTAAGGATGATAGTGGAAAAGGTAAGGAAATTGTTCCCTCACCTGGTCCCAAGGTCAGTGGAAAAGAAACAGACACTGATGATATTGATCTTGAGGAAGACATTGTGATTCCAAATTGGGATCTATCGAATCTGATAGTAGTGCAGATGGATACATTAGGGGAGCTATGGAAGAAAAGAGCCGCACAACAAAAGCTCCGAGAAGAAAAGAAGAGGAACAGAGTGCTAGAGGACATAAAAGGTATATTCCTAGATACTCTAGAAGTAGAAGTAAATGAGAATGATTCTATTATGGACCAACTTGTAGACATAGTCCACAAGTTCAATAAAGATTTAAGTGGTCAATAAAAACTACTACAGAAGGTAGAAAGGAAGTTTGAGAACAAAGTTCTAGAGAATGTTGCAAGAAAGATTGCAATTGATCAAGTTAACCTAAACTCTCTTATTAGCTCTCTAGAAACTACAGTCAATAATTTTGTTTCATTATTTATAAAATTGAGTGATACTTCCAACTTCACCATGGAAATAAAGACAAAGCTGACAAAAATAGATACAAATCTAAAGGAAAGTGCAAATCAGTTGGCACTTAACCCAAGTTCAAGTTCATTACACTTTGTGAAAATCAAGTATCTAACAGACATGCAGGCAGAATTACTAAGGGAAGAAGCAAGGACAAGAGAATTTCTCACAGCTATGTAGAGCCAACTTCTTCCACACATGGATGTAATGCAGAAGTGTATAGCTCATGCCAAGACACTAATACATGACAACAAATTTTCAGTTGCAGAGCTTATGATGGAGTTGTCTGCAGAAATACAAATTGAATTGCACATCTTAAAGGTGTTGCAAGATAATTGGGACAACACTTTGTCTTAGATTTTGAAGGTACATAGTGATTTACTATCCTATTTTGGTATTACCATATAGATGTATTTTTGGCATTTGTGTCAAAAATAAGGGGGAAATGTATATATGTATGTAAAGGGAAAGTCATTGTATATACATATAAGGAAATACATGTACAGTAGAGAAGTAGAGAAGAGATATATATGTAAAGTTACAAAAATAGTTTTGTAAAATAAAAAATAGAGTCAGTTGTAACCAAGAAGCAGAGCATTTGTCGAAACCTGAGCAAGTACCCAAGCACATGGTAAGGGGGAATTTTGACTTAGAATAGTTTTGGATATGATAAGTGTTTTTGGTCACTAATGCCAAAGGGGGAGATTGATGACCTTATGGAAAGACATATTGTCAATTAGTACCAAAACACTTAGTCATCCCAGTGTTGACCGACCCAATAGTGCAACCCGAGCAGTTACATTGTAACCCGAGTAGTGGCAGTGTCAAACGAGTAGACAGTGGTAATCAGTATTACCTGAGTGGTCAATATGACCCGAGTACATAGTGTAGCTCAAGTGCTAGAAGTTAGCATAGTGCCTGAGTGACAACATAATACCCGAGTGCCATTATATTTCCCGAGTGGATCACTGGACCCGAGTAACAATTTTGGGATGACTTAGCTCATATTGCTTGATATTAATTTATCATATGGAAGCCAACTTATAGAATTATTTGATTTGGATAAGGTATAAATATAAAGTATTTTTTTATCCAAATATGTGAGAGTATATGAAAAGAAGTATATATGCGAATATGAAGTGGCAGATTGATTAAGAGGCTAAAACAGTATAAGGAACCACAGAGACTCATCTATCACATTTAGGTGATTAGTTTTTATATCATTGGATCTTATTCAGCAAATTAGAGTTGCATTGAAGATCATCTACTGGTTCATCTTAACAAGTGCATCAACAAAATCCTCTAACAAGGTGGAGTTAACAGTTCTTCATAAATCTCTTAACAGAGTTGCATTACTTAATTGTATTGTATTAAATCCTTTCACAAGGTGGACCTAATAGCCCTTATTTCTCCTAACAGGGAAGACCATCAGAAGTGGTCAATTGTAAGCTTTAACAGGTTAAATTTAAACTGCAGTAATAAATCTTGTGGGTACCATCCCCACCCTAGTTTTACTTTCTATTAGGAAGGTTTCTATGTAATCAAATATTGTGTCAAGTGTTGTGGATTTTTATTGCTTTTCATTTCATTCATGCAATCAGATTAGATAATCTAATAAAGGATTAAAAGGATTAAGATTTATTGGTTCCTGATTCACCCCCCCTCTCAATCACTTAGCCTCAATATATTTCCAACATTTAGCACTCTTGTAAAGCTACTTCCTTTCATGTTAAACAATTATATTTTCTAGTATGCTATTCAACACTCAAAACAATCTCTCATCTTTTATAGAAATATGGTGGCATTTTAATTTAGACATCCATTACCTTCCAAAATTAGTTGCAATGAGATTGACATTTCTTAGGTTTATTTAATTTTCTCAAGCTAGGAATGTTGTTAGAGAATTATTTTTAATCTCCACCTCTTTGCTTTAATGTGAGTGAAGAATATCAAATCAAATTATCATTATATTGTATGTTTGGTAAAAGAATATTATTACAAGATCTTGAAGAATGAAACGATTAATTAAAATAGTTCAAATTCTCTATCATAGCCCTATATCTCTTTGTCACATGTTGTCAAAAAAATTTAGTACCACTTATTTTCTCCAATAATTCTTAGAGAATTTTGTCGAAGTAATTCACATGCTTTGTCCAAGATTAGATAATGTTATCATAAAAGCTTCCTCAAACATTTTTGTGCTAGCCAAAATAGGTAGCATATCTCTGCACAACATAGTGATTTTGAATGTTAACGCCTTGCTGTGCAACAAGATATTTGTGAGATATGTGCTATTAGCTTTACGATGATTTACTATTTCCATAGATTATAGTCAAATTAGTAATGAACTGTACAATAGAGAAATGGGAAAGGGATTCCAATGAAGTGAAAATACAAGGTTAAAATCTAAATGTCAAGGTTTTTTCATGAGTTATATCTATCCATATACATGAATATATTTTATCATTGCAATTAGAAACAAGTGGGATGATCAAGGATGGCTCATAGGTCAATTACTTGTTGGGACCATTAATAGTTTGGATCATTAATACTAATTATATGTTGCTTCTCTTGTGTAAAGTAAGATCCACTCATTCTTCATGAGAAGAAGTTCTACTTTTACCATATAGCGACAATCCATTTAGTTGGTTAGTTGAGGTTATTTTTGTATATGAGGGAAATGAGGATCTATCTTTTCAGATCATTCCAACATCCAACAATGGATACATTCTAATAAACACAAATGCAAAGCATAAAACATATAAAAAAAACACATGCATCTAAAAAGAATCCTCACTCCATTGCACTCTTATCAATCAAGGTCTTGTTCTTAAAGCTGGCTGCTCTCAGAAGAACATGCACAAGCAGCTATGATGAACAAAGATTCAAAGATAAATGATGAAAAATGAAAATGTAAGAATGGATTCAAGAAAACTAGAATGCAAAGAAACTAGGAGGCTAAAAAAAACTAGAATACAAATATCACTAAATTGCTAAAATGAATGCTAAGAATGTCAATGATTGATGTAAGAAAAGAACGGAGGAGTTGAAATGAGAAGGGGCATTGTTTAAATAGATGTCCTCAAGGTGAATCTATTATAGGAATGAATGTGGGATAAAAGATTGAAAGTGTTAATCCCACATGTGGCAGGTGGATGTAAGTGCTAGAGGTGTAATATTATAAATAGAGAAAATAGTAGAGGTGAGATGGATTTAGGAATTAAATAGAATATTTATGAGAATGATGGAATAATGGTAGTACATTATATTATTTAATGAATTAATAGAGAAATATACAAAATATATAGTATAATGAATAATAAGAATATTATAAAGAAAAACAAGATTATTAAATAACAGATCCACCTAATTAATAGAAAAATTGGGATTGAATTAAGAGGACAATTTTGCGTGTCCACATTTTTCCCCTCTTTGAGATAATCCAAATCGTCGTATTGTTTTAAAGAAAAAAAATGTGCATATGAAAAATTTTTGATTGTTGATTTATGCCCTAGTTTGACCAGGTATGGATGATGGGTATGCCCCCTCAAGAGATTGTGCAAGATATCCAAAGGACAATGTCTTAATAGATAATAGGGAAGATTTGATTTGATGTTGGATGATTGATTAAGCTATAGGAAACAATAAGATACTGCACTGAGTGAATGATAAGCTAGACACTTGATAAGTGTAATTGACCAATTGATGGAAATGATCGAGATAGCTAGATGGAATGAGATGATTGGGTTAATTGATAGCCAATTGAGTTGATAAGGCTAGTTGATGCTAGTGCATGATAAGCTAATGCAAGATTGATTGATTGAAAGCATATGAGATGGAAAGACAGATTAATTGCATAAAGATAAACATATATTAATGATGATTGCACGATAATGTCTCAGTATTGATGCAGGTTGATGATGCATTCAAGCTCGGAGGATCTAATGAAAGACTATATCAATGTAAAACATGTATATAGATCACAAACATCAATGAAAACCATTACCATTGTGTCCAGGCCTGTGTGGATCCTTGTCCCGCTGGACTAGAGCTATATACAAATGTAACAATTTACAAATTTAATTAATATAATGTCAAGCTTTTTTTTAAATGTAAATTTAAACTCAACAAATAAATTATAAATAATTTAAATTATTTTACGTCTGTATCCTGATGAGTCTGATCAGTAGGCTCCTCTAAATCTCCATATGCAGTGCCCATCGTAGTGTCTTGTACCTAGTTCAAATTAATTTAAATATATATATAAATAAATATATGTAATTACTTGATTATTCTGGAATCTTGAAATTAAATGGTTTCTTACCTGTTGTAATGCACATCCAATGTCAGATAACTCAGGAGAGTGTAAGGACACTGCATCAGGATCAATAGCCTCATCCATAAATAAATCTCAGAATCCAGTGTGAAATCGTGAGGTCGTAGGTGTCTCATGTAGGGGAGTTCGTGTATGTTGTCGAGGCGGTGTAAGATCATCCACACTCTGTCATGGAGCTATAGGATGTATCTGGACGTCATCCTCTCTGGAGGTACCTGCCTCTACATCTCCTTGTCCCCGACTGCTCCCTGTGGAGGATCTCGCCTAGTATCCTCGAATGAATGTAGGAATATCACGCGGAGGAACCCTGTGTGCCGTAGAAATGTGCTGGTAAGATGCCAGGAGATCAATGACTAAAATGGATCTCATGTCACGCAGACGATCCTCTAGTAGTCATTCTATCTCATATGGAGTGATAAGATCAAATCATATGTGTGGATCATAAAATGGACTAGAAGGATCAACGCTTGCGCTCATCCAGGATCTGAGCATGTACCTACCCACACGATCAGATGACAACTCATCAACCTGAGTCGTGATGGTGGAAATGCTAGAAAACATATCTACGCGTGCATCCTCAGTTGCAGCCTATCTAGCTCTAGTGTAGGTTTCCAAAACTTTTGGAAGAACCAAAAGGTTTTGACCCACCAATGCCCTCTTACTAGGGGGTTGTGGTAAATCAGGTCATCTACACTTATCTTGATATCTCCCCCGACCCTAACCAGCATGTGGAGGTAAATCTGTGTAATCAACATCGTAACCAAAATTTGGAACTTTGCAAAAAATTGTTTGCAGAAATATAGGGGCACCTCATCCTTTTGGAGCCACATATGACGGGCCGCCAACCATCTCCGATATATAAAAGGGCCTACTAAGTCATCTGTATAGTTTTTGACCCTGTATTCTCTAACCACCCTCCTATCTATGTAATGGGTTCCAAACATGTTCTTAACCTGAGTAGCAGAAACATATGAATCGACTACCCTCCAAGCCACAATACCTGTGACAGTGCTAGAGAGGCTCTGGTAAAAAGCATCAATAGATGTATCATCACATGGATTGTATGATTCAACCTTCTGAATCATACTCATCAACTCAGTATGAATGGATGTCAATTTCTTCATATTAGGGAGGATAACACTATTTTGCAACATTCGCTCTAGCACAGCTAGAGTGGTGTGCATCCTCGAGATAGTCTCCTGTCTACGACTATCTCGACTATGTGGGGTACCATAGTGGTCAGAGGATGCTCGTGAGGCCTGCCTATTATGAATGCTAGGATCTGAACCACTAGAAGCCATGTGACACAAATGTAATATCTAGATAAAAAATGATCGCTGCAAGTGGGCACATACATGTGTACATTCAGTAGAAAATCAATATATACACGTGTTGAAACAGAACATGTTTCAATAAATTAAAAAATATTAAATTTTTACATAATTTATCTATCTAACTTTTGAAATACATACTTCAAATGAAAACATTTAAATTCAAACATCTTAATTCATGCATTTACATATAAATTAAAAACATTAAAAACTTCTTCAACATGCAGTTCACTTTTGAACAAAAGTTCATAAATTTTAAACAAGTCAAATTGCATATATATCATATGTACATCTCTTCAAGAACATAACATAAATAGACATTTAAAATACATGTCCATCTGAACAAAAATATTCATCCATTGCATCCCCAGAAGCTTAAATATATAAAATTAGCATTGGCAACCTCATGAATTATGGAAATCTAATTACATCAAACAACCCAGTACATGGTTTAGGGTTTTGTTATGTGCTAATTTTGAAAGTTGTACCTAAAACTGTCTCTTTTTACGTCACATAATAATAGTGATTGAAGATCAAAATATACAATTGTTAATAAAGATAAACATGTGCACATCCCCATTGAATATAGTCATGTGTCCATCTGAACAAAAAGATACCATTCATTGCATTTTACATCCATATTGCATTATTTACATGTTTTTAGGTTTGGGTTTATTTTTTGGGTAAATTATATGTTTTTAGGCTTGGGTTTACGTTTAAATGTTTCAAACTTTTGGGTAAATTATATGTTTTTAGGTTTGGGTTTGCGTTTAAGTTTCAAACTTTTGGGTAAATTATATGTTTTTAGATAAATGGGTTTATGTTTAAGTTTCAAAATTTTGGGTAAATTATATATTTTTAACATTAATAATATAGCCTAAAAATATTTATTGCTTAAAAATGAGGGAAAAAACTATATACTACAATGCTAAGTGAGAAAAAAATTCATTTTTTACATATTATACGAAAAAAAATTAAAAAACAAACAAACAAAAAATAAAAAAAATTAGGGGCCCCTACCTAGAACTCAGCTGAGTTTTCCTTGAAGCCCTTGACCCGCTATCTTAGCCCCTCAATGTGAAAATGAGGGGCTCAGGGTTCATTTTTGGGTATTTAAAATATCCCAGAGACTGGGCTGAGTAGGACTCGACTGAGTCCTACTCGACCCAATCTACTTGGTCGAGTCCTACTCAGCCACATAAGCGCCATTCGGTGTCGTGTGGCGCCTACGTAGACTCGGCCGTGTTGGACTCGACCAAATCTGACAAGGCCAAGTCCCACTCGACCGAATCCGTCAAGTTAGCCTAAAAGGTGACACTCAATTGGGCTTTTACCCAACAAGTTTTAATTCATATTGCAATATATGAATAGCACGTGTTTATTATAAATGTCTCCATAATGTACACTCAATTTCATGAATGAAATGAACACGGTTATTCAAATTTATCTTTGTAAATTAATGTATTAAAACAAGGTGTAGAAAGCTTTTAATATGAACATAAACTGAATATTAATGCAAATCTAAAACTAAAGATTAATCCTCAATAAAGTGATTGCATAATCAAAACAAGAACTAGAAAACTATTACACATGAAACACTAGATTTATGTGGAGAAACCCTTTCAGGAAAAAGCTCCACCACAGAAGAGAGGCAAGTATGTTACTAATCCAATGAAGAATACAACAAAAATACACTTCTTTGTAGACCTCTGTAGAATCTAATAGTACTATGTTATCTAATAGTACTATGTTATCCTGGAAACTAAACAAGACTGAATGAATAACTCTTTCTCAAGGCACTAATTTATAGGAGTTTGTGAGGATGAATACCATTATGGTATCACAAAACGACAGACAATAAAATCACCTGAAAAAACCTCATGCCCACCCCCAAAAATAACATCTTACAAATGCTCTTATAGCTGCAATAAGGCATCTCTTATGCGTGTCCACCCGTAGAAGGCATCTATCATGAACTCTCATAGGAATTTTCGTAGAATCTTATGACATTTGTCATAATCATCATAGATGCTCTTACAACCTTTAAAAAGTGTCCAAATACCTCAAAAATAGAGGATTCCAAGAGGGGACACCTATCTATTTTTTCCTTTTCTTAGACGACAAACCGTAAAAGTAACTTTTCCTTTACATTGTCTGTTTCACCACTGTTGGTTAAACGGTTTAACCTCTTATGGGTAAATTACAAAAGATTTTAGAAAAAATAATAAATTAAAGGGTTTACAAGGTTGATGGCACCTGAATCCTACTATATTTTTGCATTGCATGTTTTATTTTCTGCTTCTTTTCAAGGAAATTAATTCTCCAAAACAAAAACATAGATGATTATGTGTTATGCTAAGGATCTAGAAGAAGAATTGCAATAAATTACATTCATACAATGTATTTGTGTGAGACATTAACATAAATAACCCATTGAAATGTGTTAAGTTTCTAGAAGGAAGCATTTGTATAATCTAATTGGACTCTATTACCCTAGTAATGCATCAATCTATGATTTACTTCACCTAGTATCCAAAAGAAAACCTAAATGAAAAATCATCTGAAGTTTTTTATGTTATTCTTTAAGTTATATATGTTCCAAAGCTAGTGATGAATAAACCTCCAACAGTCTACCAATTTTGAGTATATTTTACACTTTCTAGGTGCATTTTTATGATAACATGTTTGGTATAACCACATCCTAGTTCATGGATAGTAAAAGTCGTTGATATTGGTAAAGGGGCACCCCCCAAGTCCTACAAGGTCTAAAATGTAGAGGATTGGAATTTTAAAATTGTCTCCCTTTTATTGGCAATTGATTTGAAAGTCTTAAGCATTAGAGGTGGCTGATTTATAAAGATAATTAAGAAACTAGTTGGAAACACCAAAAATTTGATCCAAGTCAAAGGTGGAAATATATAATATCTAGATCACATGGGTATTATAATGGGATTCATGATATTGGCATAAAGACCCTTGAAAATTTGGTTTTGCATGTGTACTCTTGAGTAGAAGATGTTTCATATAACAGATACAAGATCTAGGGTTTATGAACATTACATCATTATTTAGATCATTAGCATGGAGATACTTAAGTATCCCAATTTATATTGTTGGATGATAATCAATCTTGGGGAGGGAGGAATTTTCATGTCTCCTATTTAAAATCAAAAGAAAGAGTGTTTACTTAGGTAGTGATCAAACTTTGAGGTTCAAAGCTATTGTCTGACTATGTTAAGGGGGTTGACCACCCAATGCATGCCAAGGAACAATTAAATTTTAGGGATCGAGGGTGTAGCCTGACACATGCTAAGAAACCATAAGAGGTAAAGGATTGAGGGTGTATCTCAATATGTGCCATGGAACCATCAGATGTCAAGGATTAAGGGTTCAACTCGACACATTCTAAGGAACCATCATGATTTGGGGTTGCAACACAACGTGTACTCGAGAACTAGTGACAATCAAGGATTGGGGACACAACGTGATGCATGTTTAGAATACAAGGTAAATGAGAAAGTTTATGAGGCTTTTAAGGTCAACCTATGATGTAGCAGTTGGATTCAAATTTGATCCTTGGTGTCATTTTGAAGCTTTGTTGACTAGTTTAATCTTTGATTGGATTGCATAGAAATCCAAAATAATTTAATTGTAAAGGGGAGGTTATATTATGTGTCTTTTGGACACTTTATGTTAGAATAATATTTTGTAGAAGAAAACCCATTGGAGACTATGACCAGTAGATAAAACTCATTCATTATTAAAATCAAAGGACAAAACCATTTGATTATTGAAAGTATTATCTCTCTCTCACACATCAATATTATGAACAGTCAAAATCATACTTGCAAATAAAAATACAATATTTTAAACCACTCAAAGACAAAAGTGGAGTCATCCAAGGCGCTTGGAGGGTTAATCCAAGAGTTTGCAACCAAAACAAAAGCACAAGGATGTGCGAGGAAAACTACAAATAGAAGAATAGAAAAACGAGGAAAGCAATACAAATATGGCAAGTTGCACTTAAAGAAATGAGAGCCATAGAAGTCGTACATGAGTTCGTGTTAACCACGCAAAATGGATATGAAAGTGCGTTAAGAAAAGGTCAAGGAAATCCACACGCGAAACATTCAAAACTTCTTCTAATGAAATTTTTTTTCCTAATAACAACGAAATTTTGGTCGCCAACCTTCATCTGATAAGCAGCTCAGTCAAATTTCTCTTTCAAATAATTACATTCAGATTTGTCCAATGATTAGAGGAAAAACGAGTTAGGTATGAGCGGGGCCCAATTCAGGCCGCCCTTAAACTGTCTGAAACATTTAGTTATGCTGTGAATCCACATGGCTAACATTCAACGTAACTATTTTATTATGTTGAATGCTTCAATCAGATTATGAAATAGGGCGGATTTGTAATAAGGTGGTCAACTCCACGCCGTCTCCTCAATTTAGCCTCGTAACGATGACGATGAAGAACAGAAAAACAAAAAAAACAAAAAACAAAAAACAAAACTTATTCTTCTGATTTTCTATCTGCAAATAGGAGCCTTGATGGGATGTCACACGAATTCTTCCAAGAGGTATTCATTTCTTCTTTTTCTTTTCTTCTTGTAATTGAGAAGGAATAATCGAAGAGAGAGTTTTGGACCAATGGAAAATTTACTAGTGTTTTAACTTTTTTTCCTTGTGGGTTGTGGAGTGCTGTCTGTAATTTCATCCAAAACATATACGCATGAATGCCTCTTTATTCTCTGATTGAACAAGAATCAGAAAGTGGTGTTGCTGGAGCATATTCCCAAAATACGTTTAAGTTTTAATTTGGGTCTCGAGATTGCATATTAATTTGGAAATTTTGAGAATGGATTCCCTGAAATTTGCTGTGAAATTGAAATTGAGATTGAAGGAATTGGTTAAGGTTTTGGTGAAGAGGCGAAAATGGTTGCACAATTCGGTGTCTGTTGGTTTGGGATTACTTCTGGTGTTAGTAATGGCGTTGGCATTTATTCGTAGCCACAGAAATCATTGCAGGGGGGCAGCAATTGAGGGGGAAGCAGAGCCTTCGTCATTTCCATGGAATCCATTAGATTACCCACATAAAAATGAAAGTCTGTCAACGGGGGGATTCGATTCTAAGACCTCTCTGAGTCTCGGAAACATAATTTTCGTCATACAGGGGTCTTCCAAAGCGTGGTCAAGACGAAAGGAATTCGTGAAATTGTGGTTTAAGCCTGGGGTAATGAGAGGGTTCGTTTGGATGGAGGAGAATGTCCCAGTTGAGGCAGATGATGAACGATTTCTTCCTCCTCTTTTGGTTTCTCATGATTCTTACGCTCTGGGTATTCGCCTTTCTATGATTTTGCTCAACACTTTCAGACTACGCCCACCTGGTGCACAATGGTTTGTTTTATGTGAGGATGATACTGTTTTTTCAACAAAGAATTTGATGAGCGTTTTGGCAAAGTATGATTCCACAGACTTGGTTTATATTGGGGGAAACTCTGAGAGTCATCTTGAGAATCATGGGCATGCTCATGCCATGGCATTTAGTGGTGCAGGGATTGCTATAAGCTATGGCCTTGCAGAGGCTTTGTCCATTATGCTTGAAGCCTGCCTGGAAAGATATCCTCAAGTCCGCCGTAATGATAACATGTTGCATGCCTGTATTACAGAGCTTGGTGTACCGGTCACTCGAGAACAGGGCTTTCATCAGGTATGTTCCATCTTCAAATCCCCTGTTTGTGACTATTTTTTCAGAGGATTCCTATTTTTGAATATGAACAGAAATTTTGATTTTACTGGAACTCTTATAACTAGCAGTTGAGTCCGACATGATTCTGTTAGAGTGGGGCTTATTTCATTATAGGGTACCTAATTCCAACTGAAGAAGAAACGGGATTTATCACTTCATATGCTTGTTTCGCTTAAATCGTGTAAGTTTGGCTGTAACATGGTTCAGTGATCATGAAGAGATTGTGAGGTTGATAATCTTTTCTTTTCTACATATGACCTGAATCTCTTAACTGAGTTGATCATGACTCGTGCTGTTGCAGGGCACCTAATTTCAACAGAATAGTAAATTTTCAATCCTTTCATGGAAATTTCTCAATTCCATCGGGCTCTATTATGTTCCTTTTAGAAATATTTCTATATTCCCCTAGAGCAGATAACACTTGAATCTCTCAACTAGGTTTAATTTGTTTTTTGTCACCTCAGTTCAAAGAAAAATTAAGTGGAATTCATCTTCTGTTCAGTTAAATTATGGTTTTGTGAGGATTAGGACCTTACCTGACAGCTAAATTCCTGTTTATCACATATGATTGAATCTCTCAGCTGAATTGACTAGGAAACAAGACATCGAATTAAAATAATTGAAGGAAATGGGATTTATCCTTCTTAGACGTTACTCCAGTTAGGCTCTTTTATTGATATGCGAGATTTAGGACACTATTTGATTGATGAAGTCCAACTTTCTACATAAGACTTGAATTTTTCAACTCGGTTGAAGGGGACTTATGTTGTTACAGAATAGTATATTCCATGGTCAGAAGATGTGGTATTCAGAGACCTGTTAATTCAGTCATGTTCCAATATCCTTATGTAGCCATTAGGTGCATATTTATCGAGTAAAATCCTCTCTTCTGCATAGGGCTCAATTCTTTCTGCAGAGTTAAATGAGACTTGGGCTGTTCTGGGACATTTAAATCTTATTCAAAAAGAAACGAGAGTTGTCCCTTCATAGGATTTCCTCAATTCAGTTTAATCTATGCAGGCTCTGTGAGAATTTCAACTCTCTCTGCTTGATTAAGTCCTTTCTTCCATATAACATTTGAATGTCTTTAGCTGATTTTAACGGGCCTTATATCATTGCAGGGTACCTAATTTTAATAGAGAAGGAAATGGGATTCATCTTCTCAAAGGCCTTCCTCAGTTCAGTTGGGTTCTACAATTGCTCCATTAGAATTAAGGCACTGTATGGTTAATAAAGTCCTTTCTTCCATGTTGCCAATAATGTGTCAGTTTTGTTCTTTTTTCTTTCAGTATTCTGCAAGATTGAGTGCACCATCTACTCGATGAGGTCCTCTGTTCATGCAAATCATTTTCATTCTCTTTGGATTTGGGTTCTTCCATTAATCTGTCTTACCGGGGGCCCTAGATTCAATAAAATCCTCTGTTGCAAGAGCATTTGCAGCACAAAGTTGAGTATGGTTTCTATCAGAGGACTGCAAAGACGGAAACATTCCTTCTGTGTAATCTATATATAACAAAGGTCAAAGACCTTGATTTTCTTTGTGCTCCCCTAGTAAATTAATGTCTTCTTAGATCTCATTCAGACTTGGCATAACTTGCACCAGACAGGTATGGTAGTTATACCAAGCGGACCATTCAATATCTTTTTAATTTGATTCAAGAATGATATGATGGTTTACTATTGATATTTCTTCAGTCTTTGAAGGGCTTCTGAACTGCTTGTTTATAATTTATTGTATCCCTAGTCTCCACATAAAGCAAGCTGGATTGGACTGTAAATTTTTTAAGTTGGGAAATGCAGGAACAATTACATGGTAGGATTTGCTTTAGATGTCTACTGATTGATATTTCAAGTACATATGTTGAAAAAGGTTTATCTGGCAAACTTAAACTAGAGACGGATTTATTACTTTTCCTTTGAAACTCTTTTTATTTTCAGTTGCCTCTTTGTTTAAGGAGAACTGTAACAATGTTTCAAGTACACAGGGCTATGCTGATTGCCAATATCTTCTTAGGATGGATTCAGATATAGAGTTTTTGTGCGACTTCCTATAGAAATGAATTAGCTTGTTGATGTTGGGATGGATCTGATCCATGGAATTAGAATAATTTGCAGAGGAATTTGTGAAATAATAGCTTTATCGGATTGTGCATTGTGCAGTAGCTAGGGAAAGTTCTTGGCTTCAACTTACAAATAATACTGTTTGTATTGTGTGGATATGCAGTTTGACATCCGAGGAGATGCATTTGGGTTACTGTCAGCACATCCATTGACGCCTTTCATTTCTATGCATCATGTCGACCTACTTCAGCCTGTATTTCCAAATCTTAATTCTCTGGATAGCCTCCGAATATTCATGTCAGCCATGGAAACTGAGCCTGCTAGTTTTCTACAGCAAGCTATATGCTACAATCATACAGAAAAATTATCATTCTCTATTTCTCTTGGGTATGTTGTCCAGGTCTTTCCAAGTATTGTATTTCCCAGGGAGCTACAGGATCCTCAAATTACATTCCGTGCCTGGGATTGGGGAGACCATCCCGGAGAGTTTTCTATGAATTCAAGGATATACCCACAATCACCATGTGACAGACCATTTCTGTTCTATTTGAAAGATAATTTTTTTGATAAAGAGAAAGGTAATATTGTGAACATATATGAAAGATACCTGATGGTGGATGAGCATAAGGCAGGTCATAATTGTCGATTTCACAGTTTCTCTCGAAAGGAAGTTCAGAAAATCCTTGTTATGCACAAACCTTTTGAACAACGTTGGCATTTGGTAAGCCTTGACCTTTTTCTTGTATGTTCAGAATACTCTGTCTTGCAAAAAACATACAGGACTTATCTTCAGTTTTCATCAGTTGAGTTCTTTTGGGTTTCTACTATTCACCACACAGAAATTTATCTTGTTCTTTTCAGGTACCAAGAAGACTCTGTTGTAATATGAGAGGAAGGAAAGATGGAGTCCTAAATATTACCTTAGATAAGTGCAAACGAGGACAGAGAATCTACAGCTGATTTAAAGACAATTAGGGTTGGATATCATTGCTCCAGAGAGAAGGATCTCTAAGTGCTGCTCATTAATTCATATTGGGTCATCATTGCTCCTGAGAGAAGATTCTATTAATGCTACCCATTCTGCGAGGACTACATTGCTTCTGGGGACAGACATTGGAAATGTTTTCTAGGACTGTATCTATGAGATGCTGTTGATTGCATCAACTCCATTGACAGTTGTATTCAGGTGCACCAGAGGAATTGTATTACATCAATGATGAATATGGAGATCAAATTTTGTCCAATAAGATTGCACAACAATTGCTGTACATCAACAAACTGAAGAGCTTGATTTTGTGATTTTTTCATAAAGAAGGAGCACACAAATTTTCATCCATGGCCACAAAATAAGCCCTTTGATTTTTTAGGAGCAGGAAGTTGCAGAATGCATATCCATTGATTATTTGTGGATTATCTTGGATGATGTTTGTATTTATATTTCAAACGTCAAATGTAATGTATTGTTTTTTTCGGCCACAATTTCCTGCCCATTCATGTATACAGAATTGAAAAAATCCTGGAAGATTTTGAATCAAGCTTATGTCAAAATTTTGAATTTCCCTTGAAGGCTTGGTTCTTGTATAATTGAGACTACAACTTTGGCAAATATGATTACAAGATTTTGTAAAGAGATTGTACATGATATTGACATTTTATGGAGCTTCACAAAATTAAACAAAATTTGCATTTAACATGAAAGCATGATTTCTTGAGGTCAACTTTTTCAATTTTTGCCAGGGAAAAAGAGAGATGTTGTCTTATCCTGCCACCTGAAGGCTAGAGGGTAAACACACCTTCAAACTTGGACATATGCTTGTACGTTCCACATCAGAGTCAAATTCACCTAAGGCTTATGCCTGCCCTTGTCTTCTGCTTGTAATATTGTAGCTGATTTACTCAGGGAGCATGTCTATCAGGGTTGACCCTGGATCATTATAATGGTGATTGTTCTGCCTTACCACTTCGGCACAGGTCACTGGATTGATTTGTTTAACTGAGTTGGGATGTTGAAAATTGATCTTAGAGAGATGGCTCAACTATCTTCTGCAAGTGGTCCTTGGGAGAAGATGGAATATCCAAGGCAGTTAGAACTGTAGCCTGTAACTAGAGAGTGAATAAGACTGGCCTTCAGCAAACAGATTGTTAATATCCAAGCAAATAAAGGAAATCTTTTAACAAGATTTAGGATTATTGCATGGGGAATTCTTTAATCAATTGAATGGTTTCTGAGTTCAAAGGCTTTTGGCCATTTACATGAAACCCGTTCCTAGTAATTTTGGGGATTTTATTAAAAAAGAGGCTTTTTCTTTTCCTGGAGGGAAGAGCAAAGATCTGAATCCATTCGTTGGTCATTTTATCTTAGTTTTGCAGCATGCTGTTATAAAAGCTAAAGGAATTGTTTGTCAAGTTCTTAAATGTCGACGTTTTTTGTCTGCTTAGATCAATCACTGTGAGTTTCTTTTTAAATTTGAATATATGAATTAACCAAACCAATAAGTCCTGGTCGATGTTAGTTATCTTGTAATATTGATCAATCTGAGGGTTCTGTTTAAATTTGAATATATAAATTAGGCCAAACTGTAATTTTAATTCTCAAAAGCTCTACTAAATGGCATGACTTCATAATATCAATGAATAACATTTTATCATCTTACTGCTATCGAATTGATCAAATTCATTTGGTAAAATACTGATTTTAATTGGCAAATCTGGTCTGCTTTTAAAATTAAGGAGCAGCTCGATAAAAAATAGGGGGAACAGGGATGATATCGTGTGGGCACACATCCCATGAATCAACCTAAGCTCAGCCTAGTAAACATCACGGCAATTTTTTTATTTGACGTATTGAGAATGGACTCTTATATTCAGTGAAAGATAAATTATAATTGATGGCATGTTGATTGGATTGATGGAAGTATTCTCAATTTTATAATCCTCCCAAAAATATGAATTGAAAGCATAGCTATAAAACAGGACAAAACAAATATTATAGAATATAATATTTCACTGTGAAAATATAAAATATTTAAAAGTCAGATTATGAAATGGGTAGGATCCATCGGTATTAAAAATAAATTGCAAACCAATTAGATCTTTGTTTGTTTAGCAGGTCAGGAGGATTTTGAAGGTGTAGCTTCTAAGTTAGAGGCTTCTTTGTTTTTGATATTAATCTGTAACAAAATAAGGGTGCTGACCCTTACAAAATCACAGTGTGAAGGTGTAAAACTAGCAGCACACTAACAACAAACAAATGTCAAAAGCAACCAGTAGCAACACCAGAAGGCTTCTTTGTTGTTTGCCTACAAACAATGAAATAAGATCTATAATGTGAAGACTGTACTTTAAATATTGAACAAATGTTTTAGGCCTAGTTATTTTGAAATTTGATATAATCTTATAATATTATAATAATAAAATTTGGAAAGATAAAAGGTAGTGGAATTAGCTTTCTATACTATATTATATACAAAAATATAAACAATGTAAACTATTAAGCAATTTATGTGGGGAAAATCTTTTCAAATAACCCTACATTCCAAAGTAGTTTAACACATTATAAAACAACAAAATAAGTTACAATACATTTATAGAGTAAGTTTTTATGAAAGTATAATCAATAGTCAATTTTGAAGTGATTTTGATAACATTCCAACTCTTAGATTAAACCTATCACAATACAACTCCTATACACCAATTTATAGAAGATATAGTGCAAGAAATCACCAAATAGAAACTCAAAACCATGGCCAAATACCACCCACAAATGTGGTGCAAATCGAGTCACAAAATCCAACGCCCCACATCATGGAGAATCAAATCCACCAAAAATGGTAGATTCCTTACACTCATCATAAGGTGTTATAAATAATTTCTTATTACCAAAATAAGCACTCCATTTTAGACTCCATAATCTCCTCAAATGATGCTTCAACATGCACCATAATTCATAATAAGATTCCAATGTAATTCCCAATGACTTTACTCTCTTATACAACATATAATCACACAAATAGGGTGCCCCATATCTCCCCATATACATATCTAACAACAACTCAAGATGAAGGACACATGGCAAACCAAGTGCCAACACAAAGTAAGACACCTTGTTTCCAATATGAGGTCATTTAAAATACAAAAAAAAAAAGGTAATTAAATAAACTACTAAGAACTTAAAAAAGTTGAGACACCTTAATTCTCAACATTCTTCCACTTGTTGGAAAAGCCCATGTGAAAGTATCTACAACAATCATAGACTCAAGACACCATCTGAATTTATCTGTGCACACAGGCTTTGTCAAAGCATCTACAACAATCACCAAAGTGTCTACCTTCTCTAGCTTCACATTTCCATCTTCAACAACAACTCTAACAAAGTGGTAATAGACATTTATTGTCTTGGTCCTTACATGAAAAGTATTGGAGTTGATGAAAGCTCAACCCTACAGCTCCCAAGAATCACTTGCATGCAAACCTTGCACAGAAAGAAAGAAGCAAAAGTTATGAAGGCCAGAAATAACTAATCAATGAAAGAGGAAACATATTGAGAAAACAATGGAGAGAAAAACCCTCAATACAATAGCATCCTCAGATCATTGAATAATTAAAAAGAGATAAAACCTTATAAAGGTGATCAAAATCCTAAAAGGGAAAAACTTAGGTTGCATGATAAAAATTAATAAAAGAATTAATTTTTATATGCCTAAAGTTTAGCTTAAGTAAACTAGAGATAATAAGTGACTTAATAATTAAATCTAAAATTTTTTAATTAATAAGTGAATTAACTTATTGCTCTAACAAAAAGTTGGGTTCTTTACTAAGCAAGTTGCACTCTGAGTGGCACAATAAACTTCTCCTAATATAGCCCAACATTTGAACACAAACTTTTTTAACCAAATGGCTTCTTTAGAAACACAAGTAGTTTCCATATACTCTATGTTAGAAGTAGACAAAACAATCATAGTCTATCACTTGCTTATCTAACTAAAAGGTTATGCAAGAAATATCCTTTTATGATTGTCGAATCCAAA
The DNA here is from genome assembly GCA_018584345.1 of Thuja plicata. Classification (NCBI taxonomy): domain Eukaryota; kingdom Viridiplantae; phylum Streptophyta; class Pinopsida; order Cupressales; family Cupressaceae; genus Thuja; species Thuja plicata. The sequence continues at coordinate 2,537,894 of MU228469.1, read as the reverse complement.
AAACTCACTTTTCTCTATTTTATTTTCTCTCAAAAATTCTAGTCGTATTGCTTTAGTTAATTTATTTATTACTTTTTAATTAAATATAGAATTATCCAGTTCTCTAAAATCTTAAAGAAAGGATATTGGATATTATTGTTGACCGTGTTGTTGACATGATGCAATGGCAGGGATAAGAAAATTAGATCTCTCTCTTGAAAGAGCAACAAGAATTGTTCCCAAGGTTTTGTATGATTGGGTCACAATCGCGGTAGGTAGAAAAATGTGATTAACTTTTTTGATTTTTTGAATATTAGAACATGGACTCTACAAAGAAACAAATGTTACCAAGCTAAGACTAATGCTATCAAATACTTCGAACCTCATATTTCAAAAGTAGGGTAACAAGGGATTTAAAGAAAAAACATGAAATTGAAATCCTACGGACATCAACCATGCATAAAAATAAACTTGCTTAAAGAAAAGTAGATCTGGTCTTTTAAACTTGATTTAGCATAAACTAGAGATCCATAATTCATACTATTCAAATGCAATTATCAAAGGAACTAATATCAAGATTTCTTAGAATTCATCATAATCACACAACTATACCCATTCATGGGCGCATGTGAGACAAATTCATCCTTCAAACATGAAGAACATAATCAAATCCATTTTTCACCACCACAAGTAAATTTCTCACAACTAACACCAATTAAACAAGCGAGGGAGTAAATTCCCAAAGAACATGCAATGGCTCTTGAATACAAAATTTTCATCCAAATTTACAAAATCAACAGATACACACACCAAGATTGCAACACCAATTGCATATGTAATTCTATTGCAAAAATATTAACCCTTATTACTAACCAAAACTAGGTTTTTATAATTTTTACAACTTGAAAATTGTCAATCTCGTAACTACGATTTATGGGCATTATTTTTGGGCATAATGAAATGATAACTAAAGATTAATATGAAAAATCAACTCCTAGACTATTGCATTATGACATGAATTCAAGTTACATGTATTTACAACTCAAAAAGAGCTCATTTCGAGCTAAAATGTGCCCTAGAATCTTGGGTTGAACTGGAGTTTAACAACAACAAAACTATGGACACCCATATCCATTTTTTCAGCAAAATGGTTGATTCAAACATCATAAAAACTAGCCCTCTTGATTTTATCGAACTCATGGACAACTAAAGACATCAAAACATGAATCTAGAAGAAGTTTTGAAACCCCAAAAACTGTCTCTTTCAGCAAAAACGTGGCTCAGTGTATTTTCAACTATTTCAAAAAATTGGAAGCATTATTGACCGATACAATTTCCTCTGATTTATAAATGTTCGACCAACTATGAGAAATCTTGATTGAAGTTATTAATCATCGTATTGACATCACCAATTGGCAGAAGCTTCATATATTCCAGCTGAATTCGTTGGTTTTTTTGAAAAACTTGGAGTTGCTTTTGCATCTCATTCTCGATCTCCACTAATTTCTTCTTAGCGTCCTGCATCCAATCAATATCTTCCTTTGTATTTATAGTTTCTAACTTCCTTTTAAATTGCTAAATAATATTATTAAGTTGTTATATGTTTTCTCCTTATCTTTGTCTTGATATAGGGTGCATGACAAAAATTCCATAAACTCCTCAATGTATTGCACAAAGGCATTATTGCACCCTCTTCTTTTCTATAAGGTTCTTCCTTTTTGTATTATCCTTCATTGCTAGTTTAAGGGCCCTCAACCATGTATCTAGTTGATCCACCTCTCCTTGTTAAAAAATGGCGGCTTATATCAACTTATTTACACCTTCTTGCTTCATTATTTTCAAAGTTGGAAAGAAGTCCTCCCATATCAGAGCAATTTCTTCAATGTCAGTATATTGGTCATTAGTAATCATATAATTCAAAGTAGTAATGTCCTTGACCATGGTCCAGAAATGTGTCAAAACTTGTCTGATTGTCTCCTCCCCAAGCTGCTCCATTTCCTATTTCCACTCTTCAAAAGCCTCAAAGAAAGGGACCACCTATGAGGGCTTTGTCCGTGCTTCCAATGTTTCCTGAAGTGTTTCTTCCGGGTTGGTAGGGTCTATAGGGCCAACCAACTAAACTATATATTCCTTCAAAGTTTTATTATGAGTTGCAAAGTCCCTTATCTCGGTCTCATCAACATGCATCCTTTTAAGGAATGAAGTAACTCCCAATATAGTCAATATTTCTCCCCTTCACGAGTAGGTAACCTAAGGTCCACCTGTTCTAATATGAAATCTTTGGGATTGATGTCTTCCATTGGTTTGTCCTAATGAGGGACATCAACATGTGCTTTTCCAATGTCCTCTCATGTCCTCAGTCACATAAGAAATTATTTGTTCTTTATGTTGATTAAACTCTCCCTCATTGAACACTTTTCCTATTTCAGAGAACTCTTGTGCCTCCATGCCATGGAAAGTCATTTTCCTTGGATAAACGACCTTTTCCAAAAAGGCAGGCCTAGTGTTTGTAGAGAGGGATTGATATGTTTCAATTTGGAACACATTACTTTCTCCCACCGGCACCTCTTCATGTTGAGTAAGTAATGGGATCCATGGGGGAGTAGTGGTTGCAGGACCTGAATGGGAAGGTGAAATTTACTCTTCACCTTAATGTGAATGAGCCTCCTCTTTCCGGTCTTCTATTTGACCTATACCATGTTCTTGTTCTTCATCTCCTTCCTTTTCTAATGAATGAACTCCTTCTTTTGAGGCCTTTTCCTCCTTATCAGTAGGTTCTTTCTATTTGTCTTCCTCCTCTAGTTTATCTTCTTCTACATCTTCATTTTTGTCATGCCCCTCTATTGTTGCATGAATTTGAGTATCATGGGGGAAGCTTTCTTGTATATCCCCATCAATATATCTAACCATACCCTATAATGATGTCCATGTAGTATTTGGTTTCACCTAGGGTTCATGTGATGACTCCTTGAAACTAGGATTATTTTCAAAATCTAAAACATTAAATTCATCTAGACCTAAAGGATCTTCTACTTTTGTTTCTTTCTCTACAGCAGAATTAGGTTCAATGTTGTGGATCTCCAGGGAAATTCCTTTCACCTTCGGTTTCTCTCCCCCAGTTGCATCAATTTGAGGTGGCTCAAAAATATCTTTTAAGGAAGGCTCACCCAAATTAATTTTGTGAGAAGAAGCTATGGTGGATCTTGTATGTCTGACCAGCTGGGGGCTGAACTGCATCACAATAGGTGCTTAGTAATCATGTCCAAAGCCTCTCTTAGGAATAGTTTATTCATTCTAAGGATCACTTCTCCCACCATGAGGTGCATTTAGTTTGTCAACCCAGGGACGTATACTTGAAATGGCACGACACAGTATGTGCAGTAAGTTCCTTAAAGAGTCACTCTACATATGTTGCAGGAAAGTAAAATACATGAAAGGAATCTATACTAGGGCTACAGGAAAGGAAACACACCTACTCCTTACTGAAATGAACGCTACAAATTGCAAACTCTAGTTAAGCCTATTCATTCAACCTAGAGCATTCACTATAAATATCCTTGCAAGTGCTGCAAGAACATTCACAAAGTACAATGTTGCAGGAAGAAACTGTAATCTTCTATCTAGAATGCTGGAAATGCAGGAAGTAAATCTATTCTACTTCTACTCTAATCCACCTCCCAAGTGGGCCCCCTTGGTTGGCTTCTGCTAATCTATGAACACAGAATATAAACCAAAAGTTACTTCATTGTATTCCAAGAATTGATTACATGAGAATGGTACGTAAAACTAAAAATGAACTTGCTGTGCAAGACACAATCAGAACATTGTATTCAAAAATCTCTGAACTTACAAAATAACAGTCTCCTCCCTATAAATAGAGGATTGACTTCTTTATTCTAAAATAAAAAAGGAACCATCTAACTGAAACAATGCCAGAGAGAAAAAATAGGAAATGCAACAACCCACAACATATGTAATGAAGTCTGGGTGACCGAGTCAACATGCTGGAAGTGCGGAAGGAATATAGCAGTGCTTCGTTCATGCATCTCTGAAACAGTGGCTCCTTATTTGCAGTAGCCGTGTCTTCTGATGCGATGATGGTTATCCGCCCGCAGCTGGTCTTTATTGTTCTCTTTGAATGCTGTCGACCACTCCCAAGCGGTTCCTATTTCCTAGCAGGTTAGTTATCATGCAAATATATTCATACAAGTATCCTAATCAAATTAATCCAGATATTAGAACACACATTCTGATTATTATATGAAATACTGCAATATATATATATATATATATATATATATATATATATATATATATATATATATATA
>MU228469.1:2518252-2533311 GCA_018584345.1 Thuja plicata | reverse complement strand
GCTCTTGAAAGTGTAGTAAAACCCACTTGTCTTCTCCCAGACATCCACTCTGTGATCCTCCTGCAATCGGTCAAGTCTGTCAGTATTGATGTCATACAGGGGCCATAGGAGCATTGGTGGCTGCATGGTGAGTGGACACCAAAGTTCCTGTCTAATTTGCCTTCCCAGTTGCATATATTTTGGTGCTCTTTGAATAGCTGCTTGGAGGTTGATAAGACTGTGTGGTTCAGATTTCTTCAATGCTTCGGATAACCTACCCCATTTGCTTCTGGCACCAGCTAGGGCTCTCTAAAAGGTGAAGTAAGACAAACCATCATACTCTGCATAGACCTCTGTTTGAATTCCAAAAAATTTATCCCCGGTTTCCTCCTTAATTTTTCCATATGTCAAATTGAGCCAATCTCTAAGGAGTATATCTAGCTTGCTGCTCTCTGCTCTTAATGGTAATGGCTCTATTTTCTCCTATTCCCTATAGTTCTCTAGCTGTCTATCATAGTTGGCTTCATTGTGCATCCAAGACATTAATGCCCTTAGGTGTACATCCCCTATATAAAGTAAAGGGTTCCACTCAGTCTCTGCTAGAATGATGAAGTTATGCATGTAGAGTTCACAAAGTAGATTTTGCTGCCATGAAGGAAGGGTCTGGTAAAGGCCATAAAATTCGTGGGCTATCTTGAACTCAGAATCTATATCTTTAATGGTCATCATTACTTGGAACAAGAGGAACTGTTCTTTCAAACATATGGTATAAACCCTAGGAGGTGGTCTACATGCAATTATTTGATCAGCCAATTTGAGGGCATGATCCATCTTTTGTTTCTATTTTTCCAATTGCTCTTTCAATTCTGCAATCTCATCTCCTTGCTCTTTTATGACTTTCTTCAGTTTCTTTTTCTCTTCTCCCCATAAAGTTTTTGTTAAAACATACTTATTATGTAATCCAAAGAGAAGTGCTTGCAAGGTGATTGGGCCACAATCCTCTGCCTAGTTACTCTGCTTCCTCTGTTCCTTCCATGAATTCTCTAAGAAACTTATTAACCAAGTTCTGTTGTAGGGAACTAAGGTAGTTTCTGTGTAGGCTGACTGATGGGTTACTGAGGCACTCTCCTCGTTTCTATCTTGAATATCCTGATGGATTTCTTGGGGACTACTTTGGTAAACATCAAGTTTAGCTTCATAAGTTTTTGTTGAATGTGGAGGAAAATCTAGAGCTGCAGATTGATTTGGGGGGTCGTCTGGAATGATTTGTACATTGGAATTTTCAATTGCAAAGGAGAAGTAGGTTGGCTCTCTGAGGACACTCTAGGGAGTTATCCTATCATTCTAGGGCTTCTTCGCACAGGGGTTTCCTCAATCTCTACAACCTTTTTCTTAATAGCCTTCCTCGGCTTCTCTGCTGCAGGAGTAGCTGCTACAAGAACCGACTTCCTTTTCTTCCCCTTTGAAGAAGTAGGGGTTTGTGGTTTGGCTGTAGGAACGGAATTTTCTCCCTCTAATTTTCATTTTCCTTTGGTTCGGGAAGAAGTGGGTACATTTCTCTCATGAGCAGGTAAAGACATACTTTCTTGCATATTTTCAGTTTTTGCCCCCTGGGTATCTTGCTCATCGGCTGGGTCAATCAGTATTACATCATCATGACCAAATTGCACATTAGGGTTAACCTATGGTTGTAGGGTTTTATTCTGGATAAACTCCGACCATGCCATGGGAGAGGCATCTCTAAGAGATATTTCTATTAACAATTTAATTAGGGCATAGTGGGTGACAGAATTGACATTTCCTTTTTGGGTCTCCTCAGCACTAATGCATAGCATATTGTACAAGAAATTTGGGACATTTACTGGTAGATTATGCCTTACATAACTCAGTAATTTGAAATGAACTCCTTCTTCTGAGGCCTTTTCCTCCTTATCAGTAGGTTCTTTCTATTTGTCTTCCTCCTCTAGTTTATCTTCTTCTACATCTTCATTTTTGTCATGCCCCTTTATTGTTGCACAAATTTGAGTATCATGGGGGAAGTTTTCTTGTATATCCCCATCAATATATCTAACCATACCCTATAATGATGTCCATGTAGTATTTGGTTTCACCTAGGGTTCATGTGATGACTCCTTGAAACTATGATTATTTTCAAAATCTAAAATATTAAATTCATCTGGACCTAAAGGATCTTCTACTTTTGTTTCTTGCTCTGCAGCAGAATTAGGTTCAATGTTGTGGATCTCCAGGGAAATTCCTTTCACCTTCGGTTTCTCTCCCCTAGTTGCATCAATTTGAGGTGGCTCAAAAATATCTTTTAAGGAAGGCTCACCCAAATTAATTTTGTGAGAAGAAGCTATGGTGGCTCTTGTATGTTTGACCAGCTGGGGGCTGAACTGCATCACAATAGGTGATTAGTAATCGTGCCCAAAGCCTCTCTTAGGAATAGTTTATTCAATCTAAGGATCACTTCTCCCACCATGAGGTCATTTAGTTTGTCAACCCAGGGACGTATACTTGAAATGGAACGGCACAGTATGTGCAGTAAGTTCCTTAAAGAGTCACTCTACATATGTTGCAGGAAAGTAAAATACATGAAAGGAATCTATACTAGGGCTACAGGAAAGGAAACACACCTACTCCTTACTGAAATTAATGCTACAAATTGCAAACTCTACTTAAGCCTATTCGTTCAACCTAGAGAATTCACTATAAATATCCTTGCAAGTGTTGCAAGAACATTCACAAAGTACAATGTTGCAGGAAGAAACTGTAATCTTCTATCTAGAATGCTGAAAATGCAGGAAGTAAATCTGTTCTACTTCTACTCTAATCCACCTCCCAAGTGGGCCCCCTTGGTTGGCTTCTGCTAATCTATGAACATAGAATATAAACCAAAAGTTACTTCATTGTATTCCAAGAACTGATTACATGAGAATGGTATGTAAAACTAAAAATGAACTTGCTGTGCAAGATACAATCAGAACATTGTATTCAAAAATCTCTGAACTTACAAAATAACAGTCTCCTCCCTATAAATAGAGGATTGACTTCTTTATTCTAAAATAAAAAAGGAACCATCTAACTGAAACAACGCCAGAGAGAAAAAATAGGAAATACAATAGCCCACAACATATGTAATGAAGTCTGGGCGACCAAGTCAACATGCTGGAAGTGCGGAAGGAATATAGCAGTGCTTCGTTCATGCATCTCTGAAACAGTGGCTCCTTATTTGCAGTAGCTGTGTCTTCTGATGCCATGATGGTTATCCGCCCACAGCTGGTCTTTATTGTTCTCTTTGAATGCTGTCGACCACTCCCAAGCGGTTCCTATTTCCTGGCAGGTTAGTTATCATGCAAATATATTCATACAAGTATCCTAATCAAATTAATCCAGATATTAGAACACAAATTTTTATTATTATATGAAATACTGCAATATATATATATATATATATATATATATATATATATAATATTGGCACAATATGACATATCTATTCTACCCATAGGTTTAATGGCTCTATGTGTACTTTGACATGAGTTCAACTTATTATAAGTCCACAATTGTTCTGGTAATACTTAAAAATAGGGTATAAAGATTAATATAATAGAGACAGTAAATGGTCTCATCATCTGCCCCCTAGTAAGCTGAATGCTTGTCCTCAAGCATTACATCTTCTGGTAGTTGCTCTGAAATCTCCAACCTTTGTCCTCCCTCGCCTCTAGCTCTTGAAAGTGTAGTAAAACCCACTTGTCTTCTCCCAGACATCCACTCTGTGATCCTCCTGCAATCGGTCAAGTCTGTCAGTATTGATGTCATACAGGGGCCATAGGAGCATTGGTGGCTGCATGGTGAGTGGACACCAAAGTTCCTGTCTAATTTGCCTTCCCAGTTGCATATATTTTGGTGCTCTTTGAATAGCTGCTTGGAGGTTGATAAGACTGTGTGGTTCAGATTTCTTCAATGCTTCGGATAACCTACCCCATTTGCTTCTGGCACCAGCTAGGGCTCTCTAAAAGGTGAAGTAAGACAAACCATCATACTCTGCATAGACCTCTGTTTGAATTCCAAAAAATTTATCCCCGGTTTCCTCCTTAATTTTTCCATATGTCAAATTGAGCCAATCTCTAAGGAGTATATCTAGCTTGCTGCTCTCTGCTCTTAATGGTAATGGCTCTATTTTCTCCTATTCCCTATAGTTCTCTAGCTGTCTATCATAGTTGGCTTCATTGTGCATCCAAGACATTAATGCCCTTAGGTGTACATCCCCTATATAAAGTAAAGGGTTCCACTCAGTCTCTGCTAGAATGATGAAGTTATGCATGTAGAGTTCACAAAGTAGATTTTGCTGCCATGAAGGAAGGGTCTGGTAAAGGCCATAAAATTCTTGGGCTGACTTGAACTCAGAATCTATATCTTTAATGGTCATCATTAGTTGGAACAAGAGGAACTGTTCTTTCAAACATATGGTATAAACCCTAGGAGGTGGTCTACATGCAATTATTTGATCAGCCAATTTGAGGGCATGATCCATCTTTTGTTTCTATTTTTCCAATTGCTCTTTCAATTCTACAATCTCATCTCCTTGCTCTTTTATGACTTTCTTCAGTTTCTTTTTCTCTTCTCCCCATAAAGTTGTTGTTAAAACATACTTATTATGTAATCCAAAGAGAAGCGCTTGCAAGGTGATTGGGCCACAATCCTTTGCCTGGTTACTCTGCTTCCTCCGTTCCTTCCATGATTGCTCTAAGAAACTTATTAACCAAGTTCTGTTGTAGGGAACTAAGGTAGTTTCTGTGTAGGCTGACTGATGGGTTATTGAGGCACTCTCCTCGTTTCTGTCTTGAATATCCTGATGGATTTCCTAGGGACTACTTTGGTAAACATCAAGTTTAGCTTCATAATTTTTTGTTGAATGTGGAGGAAAATCTAGAGCTGTAGATTGATTTGGGGGGTCGTTTGGAATGATTTGTACATTGGAATGTTCAATTGCAAAGGAGAAGCAGGTTGGCTCTCCGAGGACACTCTAGGGAGTTGTCCTTTCATTCTAGGGCTTCTTCGCACAGGGGCTTCCTCAATCTCTACAACCTTTTTCTTAATAGCCTTCCTTGGCTTCTCTGCTATAGGAGTAGCTGCTACAGGAATCGACTTCCTTTTCTTCCCCTTTGAAGTAGGGGTTTGTGGTTTGGCTGTAGGAACGAAAGTTTCTCCCTCTAATTTTCATTTTCCTTTGGTTCGGGAAGAAGTGGGTACATTGCTCTTATGAGTAGGTAAAGACATACTTTCTTGCATATTTTCAATTTTTGCCCCCTGGGTATCTTGCTCATCGGCTGGGTCAATCGGTATTACATCATCATGACCAAATTGCACATTAGGGTTAACCTGTGGTTGTAGGGTTTTATGCTAGATAAACTCTGACCATGCCATGGGAGAGGCATCCCTAAGAGATATTTCTATTAACAATTTAATTAGGGCATAGTGGGTGACAGAATTGACATTTCCTTTTTGGGTCTCCTCAGCACTAATGCATAGCATATTGTACAAGAAATTTGGGACATTTACCGGGTGATTATGCCTTACATAACTCAGTAATTTGAAATGATGTGCGTGCAAATTGGAAAATCTCCCTTCACATGTAAAATACCTGATAATATGCGTAGCCAACTCATTATACGGCGGAGGGATAGACATTCTTTTGCACCCTTGTTTGTTAATTTCCAGTTGAGGGTCGCTTGGGTGGGTGAACTGGGCCCTAGTTGATCTGGCATCATGAACATTAGGGTAGTGCTCTCCAACAATTGGTAATCTAGTAACTTCTGCTATCTGCTCCTCTGTTGCGACCACTATCAATCCCCATACAGTTGCTTGCCCTTCCTCGAATGTACTTGCAAATTTAGCTGCTGAGTCCTCATCAAATTTTGTTAGCTTTAAGAAATACCCTAACCAGCCACATGCATTAAACCTTCTTACCGCTTCAACATCTGAAAGTAACACATCATGCACTACCGGCTCATGTCTCTGTAACTGGCCTCCCATATGTGCTTGCCAATTTCCAATTTGTCTGCTCTGTAGTAGATAAATGCATTGTTCCTTAAATTTCAGACTACTCATTTTTGAAAAACTATGGGCTTCCTTCTAATTTCCTCTGTTATCCTCAGTATGAACAATGGTGATGTATTTTAACAAGAGAAATTATAGTTCTTACTGCGGGTTTCCACATAACTTAATTATAAGTCACATTAGGTCTGACAATCAGAGATAATTTGGGAATAAAGGTACGACAATTGTGCGATATAGTAATGGACTTTAATGAGATAGGCAAAGTACAGATTTAAGGCGACATAAAATCTTGTAGGAGTAAATAGAAATGACATTTTAGGAATTAATACACTTCCCTCCCCCCTACGAAACATTGACAAGTGTCCACACTTGACATACTTGGCATGAGGAATGGAACTGGCTTAATGTTGTAATGATATATTTATTACAGTATTAGATAGAATCATCAAAATCTATGTGCCAAAAATATAATTTTTTTGAAAAGCTTGTACCTATCATTTGATCTTCACACGTGCCAGAAAAAGGTGGCAAGAATGGAATGAAAGTGGTGGCAGCTTATGTCAGCGTACTCGGCTCTTATTGAAAGCAAAGAAAGGATAAGTTTGATGATGTGGAAGGTGGGTGGGTGGAAGATAGAGAAATGAGATGAGTTGGAAAGAAGAAGTGGAAAGTGAATGGAGGAATGAACTTCATGTAAACACAAAGTTTTTATTATGGACATGCTCGATGGAATTCTATTGAAGAGCTGGAAGAAGAAGGTTTGCACCCTCTGCTACAAGAAGTGTTACCTATTGCTCGTTTGAAATTTTTTGTTGGAACTGCTGCAGGAAGTATTTTTTTGTTTGAGGTTGGTGATACAACTTTAGCCGATGTCCATTGACTAATAGCTTGAAATGTACTAGATCAATTATGGTCAACTGGATGGCTCCATTTATGAAGACATGGTTTATTTCATATGGCCCCATCCATCTTGTCTGCAACTTACATGATATTTCTTTGAATCTTGAATTGTATAGCAATGCCCGATCGCCAACTTGAAATTGTTTGTTCTTAATATGCGAGTCGTGTCATTTTTTTCTTTGTTTCTGGACTATTTCAATTTGCTCCAGGGAAGATTTGCACATTAAATCCAAGGAATTGAGATGCAGCAATCGTTCTTTATGTGCTGCAGGAAGATCAATATTTAACTCCAATGTTGTCTGCAAAGTCTTGTGTTCAAATTCAATGGGTAGCATGGCTGCTTTTCCATATAACAAATCAAATGGAGTGAACCCTGTAGTGGTTTTCCAGGTTGTTCTTTACACCCGGATGGCTTCTGATAGTCTACTACTCCAGTCCCGGTGATGCAAATGAACTATTTTTGTTGAGATGGCTTCTATTTCCCGATTTGTAACTTCAGCCTGTCCATTGGCCTGAGGGTGATAAGGGCTTGACTTCCTATGTCTGATATTATATAATTTCATGAGCTCTGTTATTATATTGGAAGTGAATTGGGCACCTTGGTCAGTTACAAGTTCTCTTAGTACTCCATATCTGGTGAAAATTTCATCATACAAAAATTCTGCAACCTTATGATCCCGGGCATGTTTCATAGCTTTTACTTCGACCCATTTGGTCAAATAATTAATGCACACCAGGATGTAAGACTTCCCATTGGATGGAGGGTCTATTGGACCAATGAAGTCCATGCCCCATTTTTCAAATGGAGTTACCACCACCTGTGGATTTAGGGTCATTTCATCTGATCTAGTTGGTCGGCCCATTCTCTGACATTTGTCACATTTCCTTGTGTAGATGGATGCATCCTTGTGAAGTGTAGGCTAGTAATATACAGTTGTTAAAATCTTTTGGGCTGTCCTTTTTGCTGTGAAGTGTCCCCCACATGGTTCATTGTGACATGCATGGAGAATGTCATATGTCTCATCTTCTCGCACACATCTTCTCATTACTTGATCAGGTCCAGTGTAAAATAGTATGTTATCAATCCAAGAGAAATTAAAGCTTTTCTCGACAAGTAGTGTCCTATCCTTGTAAGAAAAATGTGTTGGCATTTTGTTAGTTGCAAGGTAATTAGCTATGTCAGCATACCACGGACTTTGGACAACAATATGAAACAAGTGCTCACATGGAAATGCATCATCTATCAGAGTAGTGTCTTCTTCAACATGGTGAATTCTGGATAGATAATCAACTACTACATTTTCCATGCCAGGCTTATCAACTATAGTAATGTCAAATTCCTGCAAAAAAAGAAGCCATCTTGCTAACCTACCTGTAATGGCAGGTTTGTTTATGAGATTTTATTGCTGCATGGTCAGTATGAACAAAAATAGGATAGCCAGTTATGTAATGACAGAATTTGTTCAGAGAATAAACTACTGCTAGTAATTCTTTCTCAGTCACTGTATAGTTTAACTCTGGCCCATGGAGGCTCTTGCTAATGTAGTAAATTGCATTCTCTAGGTAACTAGACTTTTGTCCTAGGACAACACCTATTGCGTAGTCTGAAGCATCTGTATGAATGTGAAATGGAAAAGACCAGTCAGGACGCCTAAGTATGGGTGCAGTTGTCAACAGTTTCTTAAGCTGTAGGAAGGATTCATTACATTCCTTTGTCCAATTAAATTCGGCCTCTTTGGTAAGAAAAATATACAGAGGACTAGCTATTTGACTAAAATCTTGGATGAACCTCCTATAGTAGCCAGCATGTCCTAGGAAAGACCTAACACCCTTTTTCTTTGTAGGAATAGGTAGTGTTAGAATTACCTCTAATTTTGTAGGATCTACCTCGATTCCAACTTTGAATGTCCCAGCACTATGCCTTGCATTGTAATGAAGCATTTCTCACTGTTGAGAGACAAGTTGTGTTCCTGACATTTGATTAGTACTCTTTCCAAATTCTTCAGGGATTCCTCAAAGGTGACACCAAATGTAATAAAGTCGTCCATATATATCTCCATATAATCATGTGATATGTCAACAAAGATGCTGATTACAGCTCTCTGGAAAGTAGCTGGTGCATTGCATAAGCCAAATGGTAATATAGAATAAGCATATGTGCCCCAGGGGCATGTGAATGTAGTCTTCTCCTGATCTTCTGGAGCAATGTTGATCTGGTTGTAACCACTGTATCCATCCAGAAAGGAGAAATATTTCTTACCAGCCAGAGTGTCAAGGAATTGACCAATAAAGGGTAAAGGAAAATGATCCTTCTTTGTGGTGTTATTTAACTCTTTGTAATACACACATATTCGCCATTTCCCTCCTTTCTTAGGTACAATGACCAAATTTGATACCCACTTTCTATCAGAGATTGGATAGATGAAACCAACATCTAGTAATTTTTGTAATTCACTTTTGACTATTTCTCTCAATGCTGGATTTATCCTTCTTTGAGGCTAGCAGAGTGGTAAGCTTCCATCATTAATGTAGATCCTATGGGTGTAGAGTTTGGGATTCAAACCTAGCATGTCTCCATAATCCCAAGCAAAGGCTTTCTCATACTTATGCAAGAGTTTTGTTAACAATGCCAATTATGGGGGTGACAACTTGTTGTTTACATGGAGATTGTGACATAGGGAAATTTTCACAGTAGTTGTTAGCTCTACCATTGACATCTCAGGTACTGGGCTTGTAGCTACTTCACATGCTAATAATTGGCTAATTATCTCAGGTCTTGCTGGAAAGACAGTCTTCATAGGTACATAGCTGTAGAATAGAACTTTTGGAAACATCTTTTGCTACTATATACTCATTTGTAAGAATGCTTTGTATTACATCATCTTCCTCTTGAATTTTTATAAAAGACTATCTGTGCATCATCATAAGCTGGGCAATAGAGTTGACCTCTTCTTCCTCATCCCCTAGTTCTGGCCAAATAGGATCTCTCAAGTCTGGCTTAGGCTAGGAAGGATGATAGAGTGCTAGCTTCTTTGTTGCCTGACCATTTGAAATTGTCATACTTCTTGATTTGTAACTAATTTTTGCATCAGTGGTGGCTAACCAAGGTCTCCCTAGGATGACTGGATAGCCAACAAAGTTTACTTTTGGTGATAAGATGAGAAAATCACTAGGGAATTCCCATGAGTCTAAGGTGGCTACCACATCTTCTATAAGACCATCTGGAGTGATTGTTGAACTGTCAACAAGTTGTAACACTGTTGGAAATGTTCTCAAACCCTCTATACTTAGTTTGTGTATTGTATCTTTGGTCATTACATTTATGGCTGCTCCCAAATCAACTAAAGTATTTTTAACAGATTGTCCATTAATTATCAAGTCAACTACTTGACTTCCAGGGTCTGAATACTTGGGTATAACTACCTTTCCCAACATGATATCAGCAAGTTTCCCTATGACATGAACTATTTGAGGGTCCTTCTTTTTCCTTCCAGGCTTTTTAAGGCATGCGTCCTTAATAGCTTTTCCATAGATAGGAACGGCTTTGATAGCTTGAAACAAAGGGATTTGGATGTGCATATTTTTCAGCTGCTCAAGAATGTCAAACAAAATTTCTTCTTGGGATATAGACTTTTCTATGGTGAGCCCTTGTAGAAAAGGAGGGTCAACTAAGGTTTTAACATCAGTTTTTCTGGATTTTTGAGTTGATTGGGTGGTATCTTGCAATGTAGCGTTTGGAATAGGTGTTGATGCTGCAGGAGTGTCTGCAACTTCTGTGATAATAGGATGTTCAGGTGCAGGCATAGTAGTATCGAACCTCAAATGGATATTAGATATCTCAAGTGCATAGGCAGGATATTGATGTGTATCAGTGGTATACATTGGCTGCTGCTATTGCTTTCTATTTGGATTTGATTGTGGTTGAGCATGCAATTGGGTTTGCTTTGGATTAGGGCTAGTGGCTGTAGGAGGTGGCATTATTGTAGGAGGAGGGACTGGCAGCGGAAGTTGTGGAAAAGAATGATTTTGGTTAGGCCACTGTGGAGGCCCCCTCCATTGGTTATTTTGCTGCCAATTTCCTGGCGGTGGTTGCCATTGATTTTTCTAGTTGGGACACTGGTTATTTTGATGGTTAGGCCATTGGTTATTTTTCCACTAGTTGTTTTTCTGGTTAGGCCATTGGTTATTCCAGGCTGGCTGAGAGTACTGAGAAGGATTATGATAGCTTTGGTTTTTCCATTGACTATTGTAAGTAGTTGAAAACTGTAATGGGTCTTGAGGCATACCTTGTCGTGAAGCCCATGGTTGACGTTAAGCACCAAAGAATACTTTCTCATCGTCTCCTTCTATCTTCATGTACTCAGTAGGAAAATGTTGATTTTCCAGGTTCGCCACCAGCTTGAATCCACAATCTTTCTTTTATTTATGGCAATGAGGGCAATATTCAGCTAACTACAATTCAGTGTCTGCATGTTTCTTCTTGGCATTCATGGTGTCAAGATGTGTAGCAACATCATTAATGATGTCTTGCTTGAAATCTGCTAGCAAATTAGATATCTCCAACTTAGAAAATTCCCAAACTGCTCCCTTTAATGACTATAGACCGATATCCTCTTCTTTTCTTCCCAGTTGAGACAGATTTTCTTGAGGTCATCCCAAGAAGATTGGGAGATGTCCCCACCAGCCATGGGGTCTAATGCTTCCAAACAACTATCATTCACTCCTCTTAAGAAGACTAGTTTCTATGAATCCTCTTCCATAACATGTCGGGGATTCTTCTGCATGGTGTATAAGAAATGTGAAAAATAGTCCTCCAAGGTTTCATCCTCCTTCTGCAACATTCTAAAAATTTCATCTCCCCCTAGGTCACTCCCCTTGCAATATTCTTTGTATTTCTGCAGAAACAGAGTCTGCATCTCATCCCATGTGCTTACTGCATTTGTTCCTAGGCCCATGAACCATCATAAGGATGACTGCTTTAGTGTTGCTGGAAATAGTTTGAGTTTGTGGACATCAGTGTTATAGTCAAAGCTACGATAGAGGATCTCAAACTCAAACAAAAAGGTGTCAGGATCTTCAGTTATCAGCCCATACAACTTCAGAAGTGCAGCAGAGGGTATATTTTTGAGACTAGCATTGTTTATAAGGCTCGGTAGAGGAAATGGGAATGTAGGTTGTGCCATTACTGGAGGTATTGGGAAATGGAGTTGCTATTGGAAAGGATTATTAGCCACAGGATTGTTAACAATAGGTGCATTTGGGTCAGAATTATCAAGAAAACTGGCCAAGATTTCAGCAAAAGGCCAAAGACCACTTATATCAAAAGGCTCTGCTCTAGCAGAAGATGCTACATGAAACTCGGGACTTGAGTCAACAAAAGGAAAATCAACTTCTAGTTCAACTTGCTCATTCAAATTCACAGACTCTCCTAGAAGAAATCTGCCATACTTGTCTCTTCTTCTTCCCCTTCAATGCATGCAAATGAATTCTTCACACTGGTGAAGCAAATTTAAAACTACAACCACAAAAAAACTAGCTTAGAAAATTTTAAAAAAATGGCTCAGAAAGTTTCTTAGCTTGACACCATCCCCGACAACTGCGCCAAAAATGAACTGCCTCACAACAGGTGCTTAGTAATCATGCCCAAAGCCTCTCTTAGGAATAGTTTATTCAATCTAAGGATCACTTCTCCCACCATGAGGTGCATTTAGTTTGTCAATCCAGGGACGTATACTTGAAATGGTACGGCACAATATGTGCACTAAGTTCCTTAAAGAGTCACTCTACCTATGCTGCAGGAAAGTAAGATACATGAAAGGAATCTATACTAGGGTTGTAAGAAAGGAAACACACCTACTCCTTACTGAAATGAATGTTACAAATTGCAAACTATACTTAAGCCTATTCTTTCAACCTAGAGCATTCACTATAACTCTCCTTGCAAGTGCTACAGGAACATTCACAAATTACAATGTTGCAGGAAGAAACTGTAATCTTCTATCTAGAATGTTGGAAATGCAGGAAGTAAATCTATTCTACTTCTACTCTAATCCACCTCCCAAGTGGGCCCCCTTGGTCAGTTTCTGCTAATCTATGAACACAGAATATAAACCAAAAGTTACTTCACTGTATTCCAAGAACTGATTACAAGAGAATGGTATGTAAAACTGAAAATGAACTTGTTGTGCAAGATACAATCAGAACATTGTATTCCAAAATCTCTAAACTTACAAAATAACAGTCTCCTCCCTATAAATAGAGGATTGACTTCTTTATTCTAAAACATAAAAGGAACCATCTAACTGAAACAATGATAGAGAGAAAAAATAGGAAACACAACAGCCCATGACATATGTAATGAAGTCTGGGCGACCGAGTCAACATGCTGGAAGTGCGGAAGGAATATAGCAGCACTTCATTCATGCATATCTGAAATAGTGGCTCCTTATTTGCAGTAGCCATTTCTTCTGATTCCATGATGGTTATCCACCCACAGCTGGTCTTTATCGTCCTCTTTGAATGCTGTCGACCACTCCCAAGCGGCTCCTATTTCCTGGCAGGTTAGTTATCATGCAAAGATATTCATACAAGTAACCTGATCAAATTAATCCAGATATTAGAACACACATTCTGATTATTATATGAAATACTGCAATTTATAATATTGGCACAATATGACATATCTATTCTACCCATAGGTTTAATGGTTCTATATGTACTATGACATGAGTTCAACTGATCATAAGTCCACAATTGTTTTGGTAATACTTAAAAATAGAGTATAAAGATTAATATAATAGAGACAGTAAATGGTCTCATCAGGGGCCAGTGTCCTCTTCCTCTTCTTCTTCATCCAATGCTTCCATAACTGGGGCCATAGGAGGAGATTTATTCTTTAACCTCTTATAAACTCTTCGTGAGGGGGTAGGAGAAAGTTGAGGCTTAGCCTTTCTTTTTTCAAATTTTAAATGGTTTAATCCTTGGCTTCGAGGATGAAGATACATCCATTGTTCGAGAAGTAGTAGTTGAAGCTACTAGAGAAGATGACATGGAAGTGAAAGGTAGTTGTGCAAATGCAGAAGAATCACCTTGCTTCTTGTCCTTAGCCTTCTATTGCCTTTGGATTTTAGGAGGGATATGAGAGGAAACATCTCTATCATGACTTATAATTTCCCTTGGAAAAGAGGTGGCTGGAGTTTTCTTAAACACAAGCACATGAGCCCTTTTACCTTTTTCAGTATCAAGCATTATAGGCTTGTCCAATCTTGTAGTCATAGGCACGTGCTTCATCTTGTATGGCATGTCCAAACATTCCTTCATACACTCTACTACATGCCTTTCCCTAAAATCTATATTGTCAGATTTGTTGGCCTGAATTTGAGCATTTAGAATAGGCCTGTAAAAATATTGTCTTGATTGTACAAGGGTAGTAAAACATCTTCAGAATCTCACTCCCAATGCCTATCTGATATGTACATTCTCTAGGCATCTTGGGCCAAGTCTAGGCTCATTCTGCAATAATTACAGACCCAAACTTCATAATCATCTAGCAATAGTACATTTGAGTCCTTTTTCTCAACAGCTATGTGTCACAATTCTGACACTACCCCGTCGGGCAAGTGACATAGTTCGGTGTTGCAGTTTGGGTGTCGGAACCACCAACGGTTGTTATGTGTGTCTTCAGTGCGACGGCAATAACCATCGCAATAAGCACTGGCTATGCTGTTTAACATGTCGTCATTACACTTTAAGACTGTTGCAATTACGGTGGGTGTGCGATGGATATATTGTACATGCGACATCCAGCTATCGGCGATTCCTGACATTTGACCGTCGCATGTATAGCTTTGGTTGTTGGAATTGCAAACATGCAAATCCACAGACCCCGAATATACCTGCATGCAAGAACCTGATACAAAGTAGAAGCAAAAAGTGAAAAGGTGAAGAACTCAGAAGAAGCTCAGAAAGTGAGAGCGAAAAATATCAACTGAATTAATTAAGAGAATTACAAAGTTCGACCTTATAAAGGTGAACAAACCCTAAAACCTAAAAGCTAGGAAGCACAATATAATTAATATAAAGTATTAATTATATGCACTTAAGTGAAAGCATAAGCC
>MU228469.1:2494103-2513531 GCA_018584345.1 Thuja plicata | reverse complement strand
CTATTTTGATAGCATGCAGTGTTTGATCTCTCTTTATTTGTTTTGTTGTTGATATTCACTATGTGGTACTCCCCGTTTATGATCATTTCATGAGGAAATGTCTTGATGGCTCGCGAGCTGCAAGCTACAGTATCATGCATTGTTTATGAGCTCATCGTTTGAGCACCAGATGACCCTATTATGAGCTCTGTTTATTATATACATATGCATATATACATACATATATATACATATATATATGTATATACATATATACATATAAATATACATATATACATATATATGTATGATGTTATTATTGTCATTGCATGCATTCTGCTATTGTGCACCATATATTGTTTTTTATATATACACTATTTATTTCATTGAGACTATGACTAGCTTGGCATTTGTAATGTATTTGTTGTTATTGGTTTAATGGTGCCATGCTGTTGAGGTTGTAAATGCATTGAATCACCACTGTCATTCTTTTTGATAGAATGCAGTGTTTGATCTCTCTTTATTTGTTTTGTTGTTGATATTCACTATGTGGTACTCCCCGTTTATGATCATTTCATGAGGAAATGTCTTGATGGATCGTGGGCTGCAAGCTACGACATCATGCATTGTTTATGAGCTCATTGTTTGAGCACCACATGACCCAGTTATGAGCTTTGTTTGTTATATATATATATATATATATATATATACATATATGTATATACATATGTACTTATATACATATACATATACATATATACATATATATGTGTGATGTTATTGTTGTCATTGCATGCTTGATGTTGTTGTGCACCATCTATAGTTTTATATATACACTGTTTATTTCATTGAGACCGTGACTAGCTTGGCATTTGTAATGTATTTGTTGTTATTAGATCAATGGTGCCATGTTGTTGAGGTTGTAGATGCATTGAATCACCATTGCCATTCTATTTTGATAGCATGCAGTGGTTGATCTCTCTTTATTTGTTTTGTTTTTGATATTCACTATGTGGTACTCCCCGTTTATGATCATTTCATAAGGAAATGTCTTGATGGCTCGCGGGCTACAAGCTACGACACCATGCATTGTTTATGAGCTCATTGTTTGAGCACCACATGACCCTATTATGAGCTTTGTTTTTCATATACATATACATATATACATACATATATATACATATATATTTATATACATATATATACATATACATATACATATACATATATATGTATGATGTTATTGCTTTCATTGCATGCTTGCTGTTGTTGTGCACCATATAGTGTTGCACCCTAGTGTATAGTCAGAAAATGGAAGCACTTCCATGGTAGACTAGTTTAGCCTTTTGAGTAAGTGGTTTTTGGTCATTTAAAGTGCCTTGAATGGGTTCCTAATTTAGACCTGGCTTTCCCCCTGGTTTGCCCCAATTTCCACCTCTTTCTAGCCAGTTTTTGGCATTCTGGACTGCAGATTTGATATCTTTGACCTTAGGGTCAAGGTTGACCTTTTAGGTCTATGTCAACCTTGACCCTATCCTAGGTCAAGGTCGACCTTGACCTTGACCTAGGGTCTAGATTTCAGGATCTCACAATTTCTGGATGTCGGTCTTTGAAAAAGTTAATTCCCTCTTCTGGGTCAGTTGTTTCGAGTTCCAAAGCGAGGATTCCTAAATTATATTTAATATAGGTCCTCTTCTAGGGGTAAAGGATTTAATGGGAATTTAATTCTCCTATGTCAGCCTCCTTAGAATATTGTGCCCTAATTTCATATAAAAGGAAGTTTTCTCCTCACATTTTCTCTAAGTGATATTGGAGAAACTAAGACTCTCTAACCACAAGAAATCAAGCAAGAAGCTCTTCTAAGCCCTCTATCCAAGCCTAATAATTATCAAGTGAAGTTCAAGCAAGTTAAGGAGAAAGATTTGAAGCAAGCATCTATCCATCATCAAGCATTCATCAAAGAGATCCATGGGAGTGTTGCTCTCAAATTAACTAACTTGTAACTAATAATGGTGAAGTGTTGCACAAAGTTGTTGAAAAGAGGTAAATTCAGTAAGCAGAATCTTATCTCTAATATCCTTTTGTAAATTTGAAATAAACATGTGTTGAATATCAATATCAGGAATAGGATAAGAAATCTGAGCATACAAATGCTTAAATCTACCATTGAAATCAGTCAATTTTTCCTTAGTGTTTTGTTTACAATGCATTAAATCAGTTAAGAGATCTCTCCATCTACTTTCTTCCAAGCCTCTTCATACTTAAGAACCCATTCAAGATTTGGTGTTGGATATCTACAAGTAATTGATTTAAGACATCCTATATTCTAAATTCTAGATCCATTGGTGCATACATACTTGTGGATTCAAGGATTCGAATCCTCCACAAGGACTTTTACAAGATAGATCTCTCCATCTACTTGGAAGAAAGTAGATGGAGAGATCTATCTTAACTGATTTAATGCATTGTAAACAAAACACTAAGGAAAAATTGACTGATTTCAATGGTAGATTTAAGCATTTGTATGCTCAGATTTCTTATCCTATTCCTGATATTGATATTCAACACATGTTTATTTCAAATTTACAAAAGGATATTAGAGATAAGATTCTGCTTACTGAATTTACCTCTTTTCAACAACTTTGTGCAACACTTCACCATTATTAGTTACAAGTTAGTTAATTTGAGAGCAACACTCCAATGGCTCCTGTTCCCGTTGATAAGAGTGACAATGCTCCTAATCCTAATAAGTTTCAAAAACCTAACAACTATGTCAAGATTAATAAATAGATGAATGTGGTTGCTGATCAAGTTGTTGTTACATCCAATAATGCCACTTCTGCATCCACTACTTTCTGTATGAATCGTACTTTTACTCCTCTCTCTGAAACTTTGCATTCTATAATGAGTAGGTTGTTAAGTGCTAATATGATTACCTTTCCTCCTATTTAACCTCTTCTCCCTACCACAATAGCATCCAAATCCTTCGATTCTAAAGTTTTTTGTCAATACCATCGCCAAAATGGTCATGATACTGAAAAATGTTATTCTCTAAAGCATAAAATTCAAGATTTAATTGATTCTAAGGCTTTGTTTGTTGATAATTTTGATGGTAGTGGGAATAAATTTGTTTCCCCTCCTAATCAAAACCTTCAAACCTATACGAATCCTTTACCTACACATGATACTAATACCATCGCTCAACCACCTTCTATGGATATTGTTTATGATTCAAAGATGGATGATCTTAATCACATTGTTAATCATGTGGAGTGTGTTGTTTCATCTCAACCTACTGTTCAAGAACCTTCACCTCTACTTCAACTTCCAGTTCCACCTAAACCTCAAAAACAAACTAAGGATAAGCAACCTAGGGAACTTTTAATCACCTTTGATGATTCTAAAATGATTAAAGCTACTGATGGTCCCCTTTATATCTATGCTAGGATTGCTAACATACCTACTCATGGTTGTCTTGTTGATCCCACATCTTTAATAACTGTCATTACTGAGGAAAATATTTTTATGAAAAACTTACAATGTGATTGCTATGATCCATCTGATGCATGGATCCAAACTTGTAATGGTTTTCTTTATCTTGCACTTGGTTCTATCAACTTACCTGTTGAACTTTGTCGAAAAGTTGTAGATACTACCTTCATCGTTATTCCTACTTCTGATCAATTTCAAATCAAATTTGGTTTACCTTGGATAACTGCTATGCATGCTATTTATTCTCCTATTTATAAATGTCTTAAGTTCATTCATAATAGAGAAGTCAAAATGATTAATCATAGTTTGTATCAACCTTCTAGGCCTAGAGATTGTGCTACTCTTGATTTCTTCTGGCCTTCATTACCTAACTCATGTCCTCCTCTCCCTGATCATCTCTTTCACTCACACCAAGCTTACAAACATCGCAAAATTATTGAGTTAAGCATGCCTTGGATAGATCTTAACCATGGTCTTTTGCCTACTCCTTCCATACCTCCTTTAGCCATTACTTCTAATTCTAATAATCAAACTTCTACTGTTTCATTACAACCCATTGAGAATCCTCCTATAGAACCTGTGAAGGAATCTGTGGTCATTCCTCCTAGTTCTCAAAATATGGTAAGCAAAGAAAAATGCAACAAATCTGCTAATGAACGTCATAAGAAGCATAGAGATAATGCTAGGGCCTGTGTTTCTCTTCTTTGAAACTCTTTACCTACTTTTGACCAACCTATGCTTGATGTGTCAAAATAAGTCAATATTCATAAAGATTTAAGATGAATGATTGTGATGATCCTATTCACATCTTAGATCCCATTTCAATTAATCTTGATGAGGAGGATACTTTAGATGATCCTATTGATCTTAGTGATGAATATGATACCATTGATCTTGACACTGACTTACCTCATATACTTTCAACTCAATTGACAATTACACCTAGTATCGAGCAACGTGATTCTCAAGAGGATCCTTGTTTGGAACTGGCTATCATTCCTGTTGTATTGGATATAGTCCCTCTTGCAAGTTTCCCACCTTCCCTAACTGATATAAACCAAGATAGGGAGAGTAGGCAATGCGCCTGATTGGCCTATCCTTCATGATAGCCCTTTTTGTGTTTGCATGCTGTATTGTGCCTCTCCCGTAATGTATTTGCTAAATTTTTGTGAGATTCTTTTATACGACCCTTGTTACTTTGTTTGTGCAAGGTGATAAAAGACTCAAACCTGTCGTACAATTCCTCTATATGTATCTTTATTCTTCTATATGTTGTTCTTATGTTATGTTGTACCTATGCTATTGTTCATAAATTTTTCCCTTGTATATTCTACTTGGATCTGCGACATGGTAGCACTGATTCCTTTTGGTCTCCAGGTTGTGGTCTGAAAAGATTCTTCTTCGTAACTCTTAAGTTTTCTTTCCTCCATTGTGATTGTAGTTTTACTTTCTTTTGGGGAATGATGTCAAATCATTTGCAATTATATCATATTTTTATGTACATGTTATCTTATGATCATACTGACCCCACAATAGGTAGATCACTTCTGTGTTCTTTTGTATGTTTATGTTTATTTCCCTTGATTTGTCTTCATTTGGGGGCATCTCGTAGTGGAAATGTAATCCGTAGAGTTGTTTATGTTTTCATTACAACCATTGCTCTTGTTAAAGTGTTAGCAATCACTTGAATGTGGGGGCATACGCTCTACTCACTTTTTGCACACACATGCACATTCAAAATATTTTCAAGCACTTAAAACTTTTTCCCTTTATGGATTAAAGACTAATGCTTAAATCATGGGCATTTTACTTTTTAGGATCTCTTGATCCCTCCAATTTTTCAAAAGTTTTGATCCTTTAAGGTTGGAAGGTGTCCTTAAGAACTGATCTCCCTGATGGGTTGACTAGTGAGTAGCCATATTAACTAGGTGGTCCAACTCCATCTTTCCAATTACACTATTTACTTGTGTGGTTCACAATGGGACATAAGTTCTCATTAGGCAAGATAATCACACCCTCTCTCTCTCTTTCCTTAACTAGTGATGTCTCTCTTATTGTGATCTTAGGGTTGATAAAGACTTAAGTCCCTTGGGGGCTTGAAGATTTCTTTGTCCCTTTTTTATTCCAATAAGATTGTCTATTCTTTATGATCTCCTTTACCAAGAGTTTGTGTTGAGTCCATACTCTTGCTAAAGTGGGGGCTAAATGTATAGTAAGAAAATGGAAGCACTTACATGGTAGACTGGTTTAGCCTTCTGAGTAAGTGGTTTGGGGTCATGTCAAGCACCTTGAATGGGTTCCTGATTTAGACCTAGATTTCCCCCTGTTCTGCCCCAATTTCCACCTCTTTCTAGCCAATTTTTGGCATTCTGGACTACAGATTTGAGATCTTTAACCTCAGGGTCAAGGTCAACCTTTTAGGTCTATGTTGACCTCAACCCTAACCTAGGTCAAGGTTGACCTCACCCTTGACCTAGGTCAAGGTCGACCTCGACCTTGACCCAGGGTCCAGATTTCAGGATCTCACAGTTTCCAGATGTCGGTCTTTGAAAAAGTTAATTCCCGCTTTCGGGTCGGCTGTTTCAGGTTCTGAAGTGATGATTCCTAAATTATATTTAATATAGGTCCTCTCCTAGGGGTAAAGGCTTTAATGGAAATTTAATTCTCCTATGTCGGCCTCCATAGAAGATTGTGCCCTAATTTCATATAAAAGGAAGTTTTCTCCTCTCATTTTCTCTAAGTGATATTGGAGAAACAAAGACTCTCTAACCACAAGAAATAAAACAAGAAGATCTTCTAATTCCTCTATCCAAGCCTAAGAATTATCAAGTGAAGTTCAAGAAATCTAAGGAGAAATATTTGAAGCAAGCATATATCCATCATCAAGCATTCATCAAAGAGATCCATGGGAGGCTATTGAAGGATTCAAGCTACATAGTGCCCTTTTTGGTGATCTCTCCATCTACTTTCTTCCAAGCCTCTTCATACTCAAGAACCCATTCAAGATTTGGTGTTGGAGATCTACAATAAATTTATTGAAGACATCCTATATTCTAAATTCTAGATCCATTGGTGCATACATACTTGTGGATTCAAGGATTCAAATCCTCCACAAGGACTTTTACAAGCAAGGTAAATTTATACATTTACTTTGTTTACTTCTACAATTTCAATTATATATTTGAGGTTAATTCCAAAACTGGGGTTTGACTAAGGCAAACCCCTCCCCCCCCCAAAAAAAACCTCTTTTTCTTGCAGGTACCAGTTCGAGACTGTGGATTTGAATTCAGATCTGGATACCCTTTTCAATGAACTATCGGGATCCGTGAACAAATTTTCTGTCGGACCTGTGTAGGTCAGGGTCAAGATTATTGGGTCAGGGATGACATTTGTGGGTCAAGGTTGACCTTTTTCATAATATGGTGTAGGATCGGAAAAATATTTCTGGGTTTTGTTTGTCTCTGCGTTTCTATTCTGGGTCATGCTTCAGATTTTCCAGAAACAGAGTACATACCTCAGAAAATAGCATTGTTTGATCAACAATTCTTTAAGGTTGGTACTTCCTCTCATCCTTTTCAATTACTGGTATATATCATATCTCCTTAATCATAAAATAGAATTTAATATCTTCTTCCTTTTTCTCATTTCCAAATGGTTGATTCATTTGTGCATTGATCCTTCTTTAGGGTTAATCAATTTGGATCTTTCATTTGTGCATTTGGGGATGAAAGAGGAACATCTTATTTTCCTTCCCCCTATATGCTTAATCACATTCAAAACAACAATTAAATGTAAAGGTTAAGGAAATACAACACACACAAAGAATTATATTTTAAACCAGATTTTCTTCCCTTACACCTAGTATCAAGATTCCAATGTTACACCCTAGTATATTGTTGCACCCTAGTATCGAGATCTGCGAGTTTGTACACCCTACCTTTTGCTGCAAAATTATCTCTGCATACGAAGTATTAGATTTAATGAAATACAAGTAGAATATTACAAACCAACAAGGTTAGAAACAAAAATGACCAATAAACAAATGTAAATTACCAAGATGGAAGACAACGTCTGGAAGAGTACAGACCGAACTAAGTCATATGCAACGCAACATTTTGAAAACTGAAACAAAAATATGATAAAATGAACTAACTTGAACAATATATTTATGATTTTTTTTGTTGGCAGTTTGAGGTGCTTAATGGAGCAAACCAAGGTCTTCCATCTGCAAGGAAATACATAAATCAACACACAAACTCGTGGAAATAATGCCCACATGATGCAACCACTCCGCAAAACATGCATACTCAGTTACCAGAAAATGTAAAAGGGAAAACATAAATACAATCAATATTATATCAAAGGAAAATGAAAGGTCTGGATTTTTCCAATCATCTTGCCACCATATTGAACATTTCAAACCGTTGATGTTAAAGTGAAATTTTTTTCTTAAGAGAAGGAACGCCTTCAGCGTAATAAAACTAGTTTTGTAAAGAGATGCAAACTGTGTAAAATATTGGTAAGGGATGGCAAGATCAAAGAAGATCTCAAAAGTAATATACCTAAGGGCCATACCTAATGCCTTAGGGGCTCATCATAGATGGCCTTGCCTACGTAACTAGTAGAGACATTGTAGTTTGGGTTTAACTTTAAAACCAGTCTTTTAAAGGATGGTAGAATTGGTTACGCAACCCCTTTCTAGGGTAGAGTCTCCAAACATTGTCTCCATTGGCTGCCACCCAATTAGGCGAACAAGGATGAGATCCTAATTAGGTTCTACCTACAAACAAGTTATACTTAGACCTCCTCATAAGGTTACCTACCCAACGGTTGATAACTACGATGGAGAACCAATTCTTGTAAGATATTAAGGTAATATCCATGATCCCAAACCTACAAGATTCATAATTGTATGAGAGGAGATACATATTACCTAATTCTATGACCACTTATGTTAAAATCTAACATATTAGTAGACATATAATTTAATCATATCATGCATTCCTTTAAAAATATACCAAAATATACCTTTAAAAATAAGAGTAACTATAATAATTTTATTATTACAACATCAAGACATAAACATCAGTCATTATCAAATAAGTTGCATATTAAATGAGAATCATTTATTTTTTGACTTTTTCATTTTTTTTTATTCTCTAAAATCTTGCAGAGGCATATCCATCTCGGCATCGTCATTTCTTTTCGCCTGTGGACGTGATCTCATTGTCCTTTACAAAGGCGGGCCCTCTACAATAACAAATAAAAGGGTTAAATTAAAAACATATTATCATAATTGGGGTTAATTTAAAAACATATTATCATAATTGGGGTTAATTTAAAAACATATTATCATAATTGTTACAAGCATGTCACTACTTTAAAAAACATAAACGTGATGCTATTTACCATGTGCAACCACATCTTCTTGCTCGACGACTTGAACCTCAACACAGTCATCGGGAACCTCTACATTCGCTGCATCTAAAATTATAATTAAATTTTTATTACTATGCCAAATTCAATTTAAAATGTTTACTTGTATTATTAAATCAATAATCAAAATTTGAATAGAAAATGTATACCTTCGGTTCTATAATGCACATCTGAATCGACGCCTTTGTCATGCTCGGATGGTCTTTCAAGATCGGCAGACTGCATTCCAATGTAAATAATTAGTGCATTTATCAACAATATATACATATAAATACAAGACAAATATTACAAGAAATCTTAATCATTCAATTTAATACATATAAATATAATCAGTTTAAAGTTTTAAACAAATATATAATCATTGTTTCCTTACTTAAAACAAATATACTCACTTTATGTTGGAACTTAACATCAAATATAGTAATTGGTAAAGTATTCAACTTGAAATAAAAATCAATTGGCTTATTTTCCTGTTCTACGGATCCACAAGAAGAACACTGGGCACTCTTTGATCGAAATCATTTAGCCACGACTGTATAGCCTTGTTTGTAGCCTACTTTCTTTTCCTCTTCTGAAATCTTTTGTTTGAACTCCGAGGCCTACATTGTTATTGTACGTAGTTAATTTCATCAAAAGTAAATTGATTACAATTTATAAATATTTGCACACAGTTTCTCATTTACTATTACTTAAAATTCGTGCAACAAGTTTTGAATATCCACCCAAGTCGAGCTTGTGTTGCCCGTGCTTTTGTTTTCTTTCTTCTGTTGCCTTTGATGTGTCATGCAACCTATGTGATGTTTGAAACATGTTAGATCACATAAGTACAAAGAGTAAATAGTACATAATTTCATTATTAAGATTATCACGTACCTTCTTTCCTCGGGTGATACTATTTGTCCATCATGTCTTGAGCGTCTCTCAAGTGCATCCTTTTTAAGATTCTCCCACTCATTAATAGGAACATGGGGGGGCCGCTCGTAATAAGGGTTGTGTTCTATTTGGGTCATGTAGTTTTCCCTAATATAATTCAAATTTTGACCCACTTTCTCAAGGAGCCTAAGTCTTTGAAAGATGTTGGGTCCAAATTTTTTTATCAAAGAATCAATGAGTTTATCCTTTAACTCTTTATCTTGTGATTGGCACCTTTTAAGAAAAAAAACTGTTATATTCATAAATAAAGTGAAGCTACCTTTTAATATACTTGAAGAAAGGGATGAAAGGAAATCTGATCTAGCAATGAAATCAAAATATGATACCATGTATGTATGGTCGGCCTGAAAATGCGCAAACATTCATCATTAAGTTTTTCATAAAATATATTATTCCCTACAAAATAATAATAGAATTATTAGTTATTGCAAGGGACTGCACAGGGGGTTAGTGCATTACATTATGAGTATAAGATTGTATAGTAAAAGAAATGATCAATCTTTAAAGTACCCAGAAGCTGGGCTACTCTCACGGGAAGTCCATCTTCAATGTTCACAAGCAATTGATCACACTTCTCTATTGTTCTCGTACATGCAAAACGAGTACATCCAGAAATTCCATCATTGCCTTCTACATAAAATGAATCCAATATTACAAAATTCCCCCTAAGAAATAATATTTCAAGTGAAATAAACACATGATAAATGAGAGAGTGAAAGATGAATCTACTTACCAATAATAGGCATTGCTAGCGCATCTATGGCCAAGCTACATGTTGTCGACATTGCAGGCGACAGTACCTCTATGGTTCTGATCCTCGTAGCAGGCAGTGTAGTGAACATAGGATCAATAGTAAGTGCTGAAAAATAAGATTGTTAGAGCATAAAAAAATATGGACAACCATGGGCAAGATTGTTAGAGCTATTAAAAAAAATATTATTCGATAACAATACAAGTGGACGATAGAAAATGTGATCTACTTGAACCGCCTAAAGTATTTGCATCTGGGGAACAACCCTTAAATATTTTTAGCGTCCTCTATAAAAATAAGACATGTATTTTAGTTAATGACATAAATAAAAGAGTATACTATAAAAACCATTATTGAACTTTTGTTATAATTAAAAACTACATTAATACTTACTGTATAAGTCTAAACACAGTGAGGCAACTCATCATTTCTCATCATTATTTCATGAGTCTAAGGTTGAATATCTGCCAATCGAGTTAACTCTCTTGAAATTGCACAAAGGACCTTTTGCAGTGCAACCACAGGATCAACGTCTGATGAAAAATCAACAATGAATGGATCATGCTCATCTTGTGGCTCCTCATGGACTACTTATTCCTTTCCCTTATTCTGATCAACACTCATTTGTGAGAACAATATTATTAGAACTTTATTTAAAAGTTATCCAAAGTAGTAGTGAATAATAAAACATAACAAAAAATACGCATTAACATTTTTCTTGTATGTGCATTTGTACAACAACAATGAGTTTTACCTGTCGAGAAGAAGAAGTCCCATAAGAACCATCATCGTCATGCGTATCATGTGGTTGTTGATCCATACTATAGCCCTGTATTTCAAAAATTAAAAATTATTGAGACATGTTAAAACACGTGTTCTTATGCTAAGTTACGTTGAATAATAGACAATTATCTAAATGCTTCAATTAAAAGAAGAGAGTTTTTTTTATTTTTAAACAATTTAAATGGTGCATAGTGCATACCACCTCGTCCATGATAGTAGTTTTTTCGTATCTATGCAATTCAAATTGTAATCGACAAGTAGCTCTTCACCTCCATGTATTGATTTGATCGCACATAGAAATACGTGATTTCCCTCGCGTGCCTCAAATATGCAATTGGGTTTCTTCTTAGTTGAAGTAGGTCTTGTACTATTTATAAAATGTGCAATATTCCCTGATGCCACCGGCCTTCCGTCAATGTATATAGCTATTGTTTTACTTTGTTGACTAACTTTTTGTTGTATATAATTTCCGTGGGTCCATACTTACACATACTTTTTTTATATCTAACAATCTGCATCCAACTATTGTAATCATAACAAGGTCCGACATACTCCATCGATTCAACAACTTTGTTGTAAAAGAACTTTATGCCATTCATGGAAAATAGACCCAAACCATGTATTGAAGATGGTGCTATGTGATATATCCTCTCTCTAACAAAAAAATCAGTGTTTATTGAAGGAAGTTCATCGGGGACCCATTGTTTTTGTAGATGTTTGTACCTAAAGGGCACCTCAGAGTCACCTTTTCTCTCATCATCATTAGAACATGACCCCCCTTGAGCAAGAAAAAATTCCATGCATTTATTAAATTTCTTTCTAATCTTTTGACCTCGATTTGATCTCCTTGATTTAGACATACTAAATGTCTCACTTTCTTCTTCCATTCCTACATTTTCCTCGCTCGAGGAAGACAAATCTGACAAATACCTATTTGCTGGTACCTACACTTCATGAAATGAGAGAGACAAGTGGCAATGAGAGAGATATTTTACAAATGGTAAAAGACATTAATCTCTATGGTGTGTATTGACTTATACCTGACAATCCATGAGACTGTGTGGGATAACTAACAAAACATAATAGTTATATAATCAGAAAAACATAATTCATTCAATAGTTTTTATTACATCTTGTGATGGACATTATACATTGTTAAAATTATCTATTTATACTTTCAGAATTATCTCACTCCATTGCAGGGAACAAAGAGAATCCCATGTGATTTAACATCATTGATGGGCAAGGAAATATAAATTTATCAGAAGAAAATCCCATAAGATAGTATTTAGAGATTAAATACACTCTTTTAGAATGAAATTTCTCTTAACAAAAGATCAAAGATATAAGTAGGACATATAAAACAAGGTGAATAAGAGTAGTTAATTAGATATTCACGATAAACAAAAAATGCCATTAATATGAAAACCTGAGCATATTAGTGGAAAAAGTGCAGATTTTAACCCAAAATAATTTTTAAAACATGCAAAACATCATTAACATGCCAAACATCTGACATAATTGTACATTTCATTCATGTCATTTATATTCTTCTTCATCCATCTCATCATCAAGATCATCATTGTCGACGATATCATCACCACCACTATCATTGTTGTCATCATCGTCATCATCATCATCATCATCATCATCATCATCATCAGTAGCAGCATCATTTTCATCTTCTTCATATTCTTCTTCGACTAACTCTCGATCATGATCATCATCTACATCATCATCCACTTCTTCCTTTTCCTCGGTATCTTCTTCTTCCATCACATTATACTTTATTGGCCTTCCTCTTGGATCATGTCTAAAAAAAAATGACCAACCTAGTTTATGTGGAACCTCTGAGTAAAATACCTGCTCACATTGGCTTGGAAGAAAATAAGGCTCTTCCCCAACTGGTTCAAACAACCTTGTATTAATCATTGGAAATCCACTATCATGTTCAATAACAGTTCTATCAGGATAATTTTTATTGAGATGTAGTTTGTACCATTTCACAATGAAGAGAACTAATTTGAATGAATTAAAGTCGTAGTCAAGTATATCAACCAAAATACCATAGTATTGATTTTGCGACTCTTGAGGATGTAAGTCATTTCTAAATAAAATATTGATCACCTGGAAGATTGCACTTATCCCAGAATCACAAGTTCTCTTCGCGTCATCCAACTTTTTGATGCAAAATTTATAACTATTGCAGAACATAGCCTTGTGGTGTTTCACCTACAATAATGTCAAACATGTATAAATTATTGCATCACAAGTTTAAAAACATACGGTTGATTAACAAATTTATAAGTACCTGGTGATCTCTTAAACCATATGCTAAATCTATTTCCTTTTGTGTAACATTGGGATCTCTATTACAATGAGATTGTATAACCAATGAAGACACAGATTCCCATTTTAATCTATGACCATAATGTTGACATTGTTCAATAAATACCATCATCCAATCTTGATTGTTTTCAATAAATAAATGTATTGCATCCCACTCTTTAGAAATTGTACAAAAGTATATAGATGATAAGTTACAACAAATTTATTTTGAAGATTAAGAATTAATTAACTACAATAAAATCTCATAATTTATTACCTTTCAGTTTCCTAAATCTACCATTTCCCACTGAGTACTCCCCTTCGAATTTTTTAATGGAGTCGAGATCCCAAGTGCAATCTATATGGGTCTTTGTTGCAAGATTAGGAAGATATTGAGTAATGTACACCATCATCTGGTATACCATATATCCTTCAACCATAGAACCCTCAGGACGTGCTCTTTTTTGTACCAAACCCTTCAAAAATTTCAAGTGTCTCTCAACCATCCACATTGACCTAACATGCACAGGTCCACACAATTCAATCTCCTCAACTTGGTGTATGAGGTAGTGTTCTTGTGCATTGAAAAAGGTTTAAGGTAAACACTTTTGCATTTCACACATTAGATGAGAAATTCTTTTCTTCCAATATTTTATATCTTCTTTATGGATTTATTTAGATGAAAACCACCTACAAGGGATTGAAGACACAAAAATATATAAATACAAGACTTTACAATATATTACTTGTTTGATATATTGAACAAATATCACTGCTTACCTCATGTATTTTCCAAGATCATATATCACTTGTTTGATATTATTGTCAAAGTTTTCTGGGAGCGATAGGGGTAACAAATACTGCAACAATTGTCAACTGATCATTTCATGCAATGAAAATTGAATGCAGTTACACAAATATATTGTAAATACAAAAGACTATGACTTACCTTGATGAAGGTATGCCAATCATGCATTTTCATCCCTGACTCAAAATCACTCTTCTTTGATATGAAATTACTTATATTCGCAGAAAATCTTGTAGGAAATCAAATTTTGCGTATGAATTCTTTAATGACATTACTTTTTTTCTTTATTAATAACCAAGGAAGAGCACGTGCATTAATCCGGTCTCCATTTCTATTTGATTCAATAATATTTTTCATTGCATGATTGGAATCATGAATGTCGCTACAAATTTTGCCAAGTTTTTCTTTGTCACGCCTTCCATCCAATATTTTCCATAGTGTCTCAGTTACATTCTTTCCAATATGCATAGTATCAAACAAATGCACAATTGGTAGTTGTTCATAGTAGGGAAACCTACTAATTCTCTAGGATAACATTTTAGTCCCTTTGGAAGCTGGTCAGTGATGCCTTCACGACCTTCAAGATCATCAAATACATAATTAGCCAAAAAAACACAATTGAAATATATAATTTTCAAACATCAACCATTAGGTAGAATGATATTACCTCCAATTCTATTATATTCCAACTTCCATAGGTGAGGTGTCATTCTTCAGGGCTTTTATGTAGTCTCTTCTTTCCCATTGAAAAGATGTTTTTCCACACTTTGATACTTATGATTTCTGGGGAGGAAGTGCCTATACTCATCAAACACTTGTTTTCTTAAACTTTTGGAATGACTTTATTTCATCTTTGGACCACACATTGGACATGAAATTTTTTTCTTTGTTTGAAGACCTACAAGATAACGATACAATTGGATTAAATATGTTAATTTTTAGAATTAGAATTATCGCGTACAACTATAATTCACCATAACATACCACATAAATGTGTCAACCCTAGAGCATCATGAATTGTCCACACAAGCATTGCATGGAATTGAAATTGTCTTTGTCCAATTGATCTAGAGATGTCATACATAGTGAAATCATTCCATAACACCAACAACTCGTCAATAAGAGGAGCAATATATACATTCATATCTTTCACTTGGTACTTACCTAGTTGAATTAACAACAAGATTAGATAATTATTGTGGCTATTTCACTCCAAGACTTATAATTACATGTAGATAACTATAAAGTAATAAAATACCTGGAACAATAATTTCCAACATAATGTGCTCCCTCTTTATTGACATCCATGGTGGAAGGTTATTGTTGATAACAAAAACAGGCCACACCGAGTAAACAAGTCTCATCTCTCCATACAGATTGACACCATCTGCTACCAGAGAAAGTTTGAGATTTTGAGGTTCTTCTTTAAAGTGTGGCCACTTTTCCTCTATGTCCATAAATGATGAACCATCCGCAGGCTTTCGAATAATGTCATCTCAACTCCTGCTGCGTGCATGGTAATCCATAAATTGTGCCAAGCTATTGCACATGAATAATTGTTTCAGACGTGGAATAATGGGGATGTAATGAAGAACCTTGTGAGGCACCTTTTTTTTCATCTGATCATCTCGATATCTTCTCATATGAAATTCAGGGCATTCTATTGTATTTTCATTTTCTTTATGATAAATAATATGATCTTCAGGATAAGCATCTATTGCTTGATACTCCATTCCAATATGTTTCATAGTGGCACATAATTCTCGATACAAATGAGGGAGAACATTTGATGGTGGTAACAGAAACTCACCTATCAATCTACAACAAAAAATATAAGTCATTACTATAAACAATCTTAATGGTACATATTTCACCTTTTATAGACTATAATGACGTATATGACAACCTTAGCATACATTACATTGCTATGTTGGATAAATAATATGATCTTCAGGACAAGCATCTATTGCTTGATACTCCATTCCAATATGTTTCATAGTGGCACATAATTCTCATTACGAGTGAGGGAGAACATTTGATGGTGGTAACAGAAACTCACCTATTAATCTATAGCAAAAAATATAAGTCATTACTATAAACAATCTTAATGGTACATGTTTCACCTTTTATAGACTATAATGACGTATATAACAAACCTTAGCATACATGACATTGTTATGTTGGATAAACCATTCATAACCTTCAAAGTCACCGACAAAAATAAAGCAGAGAGAAGAGTAGATTGGGATCCTTCATAAAGGGCCACGTTCGCCTTCTCAAGTAGAGGTATATCATGGGTGATGTCAATGTCATCCTCATCATAATCATCATCATCATCATCAACATCACCAGTAGCACCAGTACCAAATGTATCAATGATCAATGCATTCATACCATCATCTTGAAATGTGTTTTCTAGTGCATGATCGTCATCTTCCATGGGATCATAATCTTCAGCTTCAATACTCACACCTCCATGTTCCTGTATATTCCCACTGCCATGTTCCTCTGAGATGTAGTGGTCCATACCATGTACTACACTGGGGAGATCGACCTATATAAAAAATGATGATAATCAAACCCCCCTTCAATGTGATAATAAAACCTCATTCCATGGTTCATATATATATTAATTGTGAAAAGAATATAACAAAAAACAATTACCAATGGATGATAATCAAACCCCCCTTCAATGTGACCATTCTCCCTACAATGTCTCTTTGTTGTTTTGATTTTGATTCTTCTTGTCTTTAAGCCGTTACAACTCTTGCATGTACAATAACATTTGTCATCGCCTTCTCTTTGAAAATTAGACAACAATCTAGTGATTGTATCCCTATTTTGATCGAATTCCCTTGTATCATATGACATGATCCTTAATGTGTATATCTACAAAAAAATTGGACATGTTGTACTTAATGTTTATATTAGCACATATGGTTTTGATAGTAAATGGTCAATATATTTGCTCGTGGTGAGAACTCTTTAGTTGTGACAAAAAATGACATGTTATGGTAGGTTTTATAAATGATATGTTACTTTGTAAATTTAACTTTGAGTTTTATAATTGTACTTATATTTTCTTCGACTCCCCCACATTGTCATCATATTGACAGGTTGATATCAAATTCTATGTCAAGATTTACAACATTAAATTGATCATAGTGGGAAGACTCAGACACAAGAAGAATATTAGTATAGCTTATTTTTAGAAGAATATGAATGATTGCAAACATACATAAGTGGATGAACATAAATAATGAAGGTACCAGACATTGCTTGAAGTAATAAAGTGTTGACCCAGTGTTCTGATCTAGTATGCTCCCGTATGATCCACAACCTGCAAGATAGGAAAAGATGGGGTTAGATCCAAAGGATCTAAGCAATGCCTGGCACCCTATTACTGATCCTCATCTACAATTATGCATGTGCATAGTCATAGTTCCTTAGCATTTGATCTTCATATAGCAGCCATGACTTGAGGTAGGCATTCAAGATTTGTCTTCTCATTAACTCAATTTCATTTTGATGGCATTTGTTGATTTAATGGCACAATATGAATGTTAATACTGGCATTGTTTACATCTTTTCATTTGGAATGCTTGATGACCCGCGAGCTTTGAGGGTCGTGTCTATGCAGCACAATATTTGCACCTTAGTTAACAAAAGATGTTGTTAACAACATGTATGTTAGCCTATTAACATATTTTGTTAACAACATATTGTGTTAACATGTGTTTACTAAGGTGCAAATATTGTGCTGCATTGTTTATGAGCTCAATGTTTAATACTGGCATTGTTTACATCTTTGTATATGGAATGTTTGATGACCCGCGAGCTTTGAGAGCTAGGAAATCATTGCTATTACCATCAAGGCATTATGTGAAGTGTTTGATCTCTCTTTATTTGTTTTTTTGTTGATATTGACTTTGTGGTAGTCCCCGTTTATGATCATTTCATGAGGAGATGTCTTGATGGCTCATGGGCTGCAAGCTAGGGCATTATGCATTGTTTATGAGCTCACTGTTTGAGTACCACATGACCCTGTTATGAGCTCTGTTTGTGAGCTCACTATTTGAGTACCACATGACCCTGTTATGAGCTCTATTTGTTATATACATATACATATATACATACATATATATGCATATATGTATATACATAGAAACATATATACATATACATATACATATATACATATATATGTATGATGTTATTGCTGTCATTGCATGCTTGCTGTTGTTGTGCACCATATATTGTTTTATATATACACTATTTATTTCATTGAGATCGTGACTAGCTTGGCATTTGTAATGTATTTGTTGTTACTGGATCAATGGTGCCATGATGTTGAGGTTGTAGATGCATTGAATCACCACTGCCATTCTATTTTGATAGCATGCAGTGTTTGATCTCTCTTTATTTGTTTTGTTTTTGATATTCACTATGTGGTACTCCTCGTTTATGATCATTTTATGAGGAAATGTCTTTATGGCTCGCGGGCTGCAATCTAGGGCATCATGCATTATTTATGAGCTTACTGTTTGAGCACCACATGACCCTGCTATGAGCTTTGTTTGTTATATACATATACATATATACATACATATATACATACATATATACATATACATATACATATATATATGTATGATGTTATTGTTGTCATTGTATGCTTGCTGCTATTGTGCACCATATATTGTTTTATATATACACTGTTTATTTCATTGAGACCGTGACTAGCTTGGCATTTGTAATGTATTTGCTATTATTGGTTCAATGGTGCCACGTTGTTGAGGTTGTAGATGCATTGAATCACCATTGCCATTCTATTTTGATAGCATGCAGTGTTTGATCTCTCTTTATTTGTTTTGTTGTTGATATTCACTATGTGGTACTCCCTGTTTATGATCATTTC
>MU228469.1:2459086-2493209 GCA_018584345.1 Thuja plicata | reverse complement strand
GTTATTGTTGTCATTGCATGCTTGTTGTTGTTGTGCACCATATATTGTTTTATATATACATTGTTTATTTCATTGAGACCATGACTAGCTTGGCATTTGTAATGTATTTGTTGTTATTGGATCAATGTTGCCATGCTGTTGAGATTGTAGATGCATTGAATCCCCACTGCCATTCTATTTTGATAGCATGCAGTGTTTGATCTCTCTTTATTTGTTTTGTTGTTGATATTCACTATGTGGTACTCCCCTTTTATGATCATTTCATGAGGAAATTTCTTTATGGCTCGCGGGCTACAAGCTAGGGCATCATGCATTATTTATGAGCTCAATGTTTGAGCACCACATGACCCTATTATGAGCTCTGTTTGTTATATACATATACATATATACATATACATATACATATATACATATATATGTATGATGTTATTTTTGTCATTGCATGTTCGCTGCTGTTGTGCACCATATATTGTTTTATATATACACTATTTATTTCATTGAGACTGTGA
The DNA here is from genome assembly GCA_018584345.1 of Thuja plicata. NCBI lineage: Eukaryota > Viridiplantae > Streptophyta > Pinopsida > Cupressales > Cupressaceae > Thuja > Thuja plicata. The sequence continues at coordinate 2,492,700 of MU228469.1, read as the reverse complement.
CTAGGTTGGCATTTGTAATATATTTGTTGTTATTGGATCAATGTTGCCATGCTTTTGAGGTTGTAGATGCATTGAATCACCACTGCCATTCTATTTTGATAGCTATGCTAAGGAACTATGTTATAAAATTTCAAGGCATAAAATTTAATAACTGTACATATATTTTATGAGTATGAACATAAATAATAAGGGTACTAGACATTTCCTGATGTGATGAATTTTTGACTAGGCTATGAATCTAGTGTGCTCCTATGTGATCCAGAACCTGCAAAGAAGAGAAAGATGGGGGTTAGATCAAAAAGATCTAAAAAATAAATGACATCCTATTACAATTGATCCTCGTCTAAAATTATGCATGTGCATATTCAATCCATACACTTCTACAAAAAAAATGGGGAGTACCACATAGTGAATATCAACAACAAAACAAATAAAGAGAGATCAAGCACTTCACACAATGCCTTGAAGGTAATAGAAATGATGCTCTAGCTCGCAAAGCTCATGAGTCATCAAGCATTCCAAATGCAAAGATGTAAATGAATTCCAATATTAAACAATGAGCTCATAAGAAATGCATGATGCCATAGCTTGCAGCCCATGAGCCATCAATGCATTTCATCATGAAATGATCATAAACAGGGAGTATGACATAGTGAATATCAAAAACAAAACAAATATAGAGAGATCAAAGACTTCACACAATGCCTTGAAGGTAATAGCAATGATGCCCTAGCTCTCAAAGCTCACAGGTCATCAAGCATTCCATATGCAAAGATGTAAACAATGCTAGTATTAAACAGTGAGCTAATCAAAAAATGCTTGATGCCCTAGCCTGCAGCCTGCGAGCCATCAAGACATTTCCTCATGAAATGATCATAAATAGGGAGTACCACATAGTGAATATCAACAAAAAAACAAATAAAGAGAGATTAAACACTTCACATAATGCCAGCTTGAAGGTAATAGCAACAATGCGCTAGCTCTCAAAGCTCACGGGTCATCAAGCATTCCAAATGCAAAGATGTAAACAATTACAGTATTAAAATTCATATTGTGCCATTAAATCAACAAATCCCATCAAAATGAAATTGAGTTAATGAGAAGACAAAGCTTGAATGCCTACCTCAAGTCGTGGCTGCCATATACCAAGATTCCAATCAGCTTCCACAGTATTCCCTCTTTGCACACAACCGTATGTGATCATGCTAAATTAGAAATGAGAATTTTTTTTTTTTTTTTTATAATCACGCGAGTGTCGCAATTACGACTGTATAGTTGCTATTACGAAAACGTAGGGGGCACTTGAAAAAAAAACACAAAAATCACATGCAAATAGTGGTGTCATCGCAAATTGAGTTCCAAATTCAACCCCAAATGTTGTAGTATAAGCATTTTTTCTAGTGGTCCTCAATATGGGGCTCATGCCTTAAGTGGGCTCCCAAGACATGATTGAAAGTGCAAATGGGGTCAAATTTTACCTGAACTATTGAGAGGTTATCAAGGGACCACTCATCCCAGTCAAGGCACATGGATTTTTAAACCTTCACATCCTATGCGAAATGAGAACCAATCCCAACTGGAAATTGGAAATAAGGTTTATACTTATTTACTATTAACCTATGGGCATTAGATATTTGGCAGCATAGCTCCATGAAGATTAACATATCTGATGGGTATCTATCAAGCTTCTTGGGTTGCAATGTGTATCCTTCCACCCTGAGATAAGTGAAATTCCTAAACTAAATATAATAACTACCCACCTTCCTGATTTGGGAAGTTGCCTCCACTGATATCCTTTTTGCAAAATCTCCTTCAATTGACCCAGTAATTGCAAAAATGAATGCAACATTGACAATTTGGTACTCTGGGATGAAAGGATCAAGCGCTTCTTTACGCACCAATTGAGGATGAGTCCAATATATCTATATACAATTTTGAGTCTTGTAACGAACCCTAGACTGTCAACCCTAGATATGAAGCTTAGGCAGTGAGTAGATATACAATATATGAGGTCATATAAAACCTCGGGTCAATTTTGACCCTCTACAATTTCTCATCAATATATCACTGATGAGTTGCCTCCTATATATCTTTTTTTTCCTCTTTTTAATGGTGTCAATGGAGAGAACTATCCACATCACTAGTTTCCTAGAGCTTGATGCAGATTGAAGACTCTACTCAACAGTGTAACATAATTCTTCATGTCCTTGGTAAGGTACGCCCTGTGAAAATTCATCTTCTCAAGTTGGCCTAACTTGTGAGACCTCTCTAGGTAGTTGTGGTTGATCTTGAAATCTATTTTGGTCTCATCCCTATAGTATCTCTCTGCTTTCTCCTTTGAAATATTGATGTACTCTTTAGAGGTAGGAATATGAAAGACCTCTTCGATGATGTCTGGCCTAATATACAAGACTACATCACCTTTATTTTTGAGAACCCTCCCTTGCTCAAGCTTGTAGTTCTCAACTATAATAATTATGAGGTCTAGAGATTGAATGGATACTGGAAATCTTTATACATGGAAAAGACTAGAAAGAACCAAGGAAGTGTCATCAAGTGTGCAGTTGTTGGGATTTTATATTCTCCAGATGAGCTCATTAAGGTCCGTGTGACCGATGTCGATATCTGTGATCTCACTATGGAGATTGCCCAACTTGGAGGGATTTGAATATCCAATGAACTTTTACTTCATTATATTCAATGTAGACATGCCTTTTTGTTCTACACTCAAAAAAGGAAACTTGTCAGTATCATTTATTTGAATTAAATCAACCTAACTTATACAAGAAAAATAAACAACTACAAGGAAAAGAGAACGAAAACCCCTATAAAATAGGTGACAAGACCGAAAAACCATTGTAACTAAAAGAAAAACCCCCTAAAAATGACTTTATCAAAGCTTTGAGTTTTTGAGGTTTGGGGGTCAAAGAATCCCTAACAGTGCAAAACAAATCACATGCCCTTTTATGATGACATAATTGAGGAATCAATATTTGGGGTCCTCGACTCTCTCTTTGGGATCAGGGTTACTAAACCCCTGACACCCCTATACCCAAGTCTAAAACCTATAGGTCCTTTGTCAGGGATCGAGGATACATGATTCGTAATTCTCTTTTAGGAATTGGGGGTCACATGATTCATGACACCTCAATCGAACCCTTAGAAAAAATATTGCAAGTCGCGAGGATCAGGGATCTTGTGGCTCCTAATCTTGTTTTATGGATTAGGGATCATGAGATCCCCAACACCTCAATCTATTATGTATGTGGATCCTAATCAGACTCAGGTTCTTTCGGCGTGGTTTCCCCCGAGACAAGTATTACTCAAAAATACTTGTGAAAAGGGAAAAAGGGCTTAGGGTTTGAGATTCGATGGATGAGGGTTTTTTTGTAGCTTCCTGTGATGGTATTGAGTTGCAGGTTTTTAGATTGTAAAAACTAGATAATAATAAAGACATTAGACTCACTGTTGGTGTACATAGCCCAGGGATTGGGTGAACCACATTAAATTTCTGTGTTATTGTGTTCTGTTCTGTGTGTTAATATTTACATTTTTTCTGCTTATTATTCTTACACGATCATCAACTAGGGTTTTATGAATTTCATGATTATGACTTCAATGATTTTAGGGTTTGAAAAGTGAGACTATCCAGTTGTGTTGAGGGCTTGGGAGAGGAAGACCAAAGACACACAATAAGAATAAGAAAAAAACACAAACAACAAAAATTGACAAAAATTGCTAAAAATGTAGGAAGAGAAAAAAAAGAAAAAAAACCAACCTAAACTATAAAATGAGAAGACTATGGATGTTTGAATCCAAGAAATAATGATTAAAAATAAATTATCTCAATCACATGCTCGATGATCTCAAATTCACAAGTGTTAGGAGAAAAAGAAAGTCACAGTGCAAAGGAAGCAAAGTGCACAAATGAGGGCTTCAAGCTCATTTTGTAGCACTTGGGATGACATCACCCTAAACCCCCAAGCCATCGGGGATTGGGGTTTTTGGGGTTGGGGATCCAGCAAGGACCTCAAACCCCTGACGCCTCAAATCCTAACCTTAAACTCGATGATTTTGAAGTTTTGGTTCTTTAGTGCTTTGGGGATCTGAGAGGTGGACACCAACCTCGAATGCCTGACACCACTCAAAAATCCAACTTAAGGGGAAGAGAAAAAGGAAATAAAAATAAAGAAAAGAAAAAAGGAAGAAAAAGGGAGAAAGTACAAAGACCTTACACTCAGACAAGGAACTATCAAGAACACAGAGTTCATAATTTGACTGATTGAAAATAATTTTTCAAAAATAAGGGAGGCCCCCATTAGGCCATAGGACCAAAATGGGGTGTGAGTTTTGAGGACACAATAAATAGCCCCAAAAAAATGATAAATGACCAAAACATTTCTTTACCAAAAACGACCTTCAATCTCACCCCAAACTAAGGGACTAGTACATAGTTGTAAGATGAGAAACCAACCCTTCCACAGGTCCCTATCCTAACACTTTGGCATAAGCTTCATGTGTGTGCAATATAAAATCATGTAATATATTTCCATGATACTCACTCGAGAGGATGTAAATCAAAGACTACATTTTACAATATTAACCATGGATCCCTAGGCATTTCTCTGCTACCAGTCAAGCATCCATATCCTTGATAGAGTGCCCTACAATTTTTTGTCTAACCTTTCTCTACTTCCAGTCAGGCAGTCATAGCCCCTATAGATATTTCTATAATTTCCCCTTATAATTTTGATTTAAAGCTTTGATAATTTTGTGCATTTTATTGACCACTTTGGCCTTTTATTTTTCATATTACTACACACATATGTGTTCTTTTATTACAAATCCGAAGAAGCTACAAATTCTTCATGAAGGGGTTCAAAACTCCAATGGTCACTTGGGTTAACATGTTTATAATCTTATTTGATCTACGTCTACCTGAAAAAACATTCATTTCCATATCTCATCTATAGTGTGTGTGCTTGTGATATCGGAAAGCTAGCAAAAGTATCAACCATAAACATTGTGTAAAGATACTTAACCACCAAAATTCTATCCCACACCTTAGTAGGAGCTAATCCTTGCATGGTTTTGGCTAATAAATACCTCTTCCTTCTATTAGTAGCTACTTGGAAGGTCTTTACTAAATGTGAAACAACCTTGACAAACCACTCACCCCAAAACAAAACAAAACAAAACAAAAGGAAAAGGAAGAACAAACAAAAACCAAGAATGGAAAGGAAAATATGAAATCGAAACAAAAACAAGAACACACAACTCAATGACCATTGTATAGGGTAAGGCAATCCCCATTGAGGATCCAAAATAGTGTTTCAAGAATTGTTTTTTGATAGGCAGTGAGACTAATTATACATCTAGAATACTGATCCTAAAGGTAGTTTCTCCCAGAATCTCCATAATTTTGTATGATCTAGTCCATAATCTTTCGAACATGGTATGACTTCCCAACTCTTATTTTTCCTTGTCCCACATGACAAAAATGTTAGAAATCCTAAAATATTTTATGGTGGCTCTTTTTTCAAAGCATCGCTTGACAACAACCTAATGTTTTTCTATGTGTTCAAGGGAAATAGTTTTTTTCCAACTTTAGAAGGTTCATATGTCTTCATTGGCTATGATCTTCACCTTTAGTGTATCCTGTCATGAATTTAAGGAAAAGGATCTTAAGGCTCATTTGGAAAAAAAGATCCAACCCATAAATGAGTTGGCTTGGTGAGGTTCCTAACACATTCTTGATCCTAATTCTATCCTTCCATAACACATATTTTAGTTGGGCATGCCAATCTTTCAGGTTCTGATCAAGAAAAATTCTAATAACAATGATGAAATTTTTATTTGTGAACTCAACTACCCCATTTCCTTGTGGATAGTAATTAGATGCAAACTTAAGAAGCACATAATTCTCAAAAGCCCATTTCATAAGAGAAGCGGAAGAAAAGGAAGGGTCATTATCACATACCAAAAAAAGGGGCATGCCAAACCTGGTGACAATGAACTCCTTAACAAAACGTGGCCCCTTTGGTGGCATCAAATAAATTCTCATACGAGTTTCAAGTGGAGTTTGATGCATCTCAAGGGGAATCCCATGTAAGAGGTTCTTTTCTGATTCTCAAATTATAACTAAGGTGATTGATGTTCTAGAAGGCATGCACCTTTGAGTATTAGGGCTCATTTTCCCTCTAAAACAAAAATATGAGCTCATCCTCACTGGTGGTACTGTTCATGACCTCTCTCCCTTTGGGTACATAAGAATTAAGCATCATGGTGTTGAACTGTGTAGGCATTCTTTCAGGAACTTGAGGTGAATCATTATGCATCCCTTCATGGTAAACACCTTCATTTTGAAATTCACCTACAGATTCTGCAAATTTCACATCAGGACATTCATAAACATTTTCATTATCTAAGGGGACACTTCCGTTGTTTGGGCAGGTGTTCTAGGGCCAGTTAGGTCTTTGTTGTCCAAAACCTTTTCATATAGAATTTTTGTTGTAAGCGTTGTAATTCTAACTTGAGTTTTGAGAATAATAATTTGGAACAACAAGTGGACAAGAGTATGCATTCTCAGATGCGGGTGGGTTCAATTTTAGCCTAGTAAGTTCACTGGTTACTTATGAAAGATTCTTCGTCATGTATTAGAGCTTAGTTGCAAGGTGGTTATCTCACTCATTAAGCGACAACATTCACTACTCAAAAATATAGTTTTGTGAATTTCATGCCCCAGATAGGTCATCATTGGTCATCGAGTTGCAGGAGCAGTGGGAATAGGATTCAATAATGGATTATTATTTTTCAAGGGGTGGTTTATTGCTAGAATCAGATTCATCATAGCAGGGGTTCCAAAAAAAGTAAAGTCCTAGAATTTCCCCTATCTTGAGGATCCATTTTCTATGTAAAAATAATAGATTCATTACATACTTTTTCTAATGAATCAATGTTATGGTGTGGGAGATTTTTGAGGAAAATGGATGTTAAGGGGTCTAACACTCTAACGTAAAATTGAATCATTGCATCTACGAGCATCAAGTAAGGAGTTTGCAACTTTTGATGCACATTATGGAAATGATGATTGAACATAGCCAAGGTTTTATTGGGCTCCTTCCTATAGGAAACGAATTGATGGTTTAAACTCATTAGATCCACATAAAATTTGAATTGGTTCAATAGTTTTTTTTTTAATTCTACCCACATGGTAATGGATCTTTGGGGTAAGTTCATATACTAGTTGTATGCAAATAACCCAAGAGTGTTGATCGGTTCTATTTAAGGTATTAAAAACTTAGGTAGTTACCATGACCGAGGGATTGGACATCCGACTGAGCAGCTATCCTCCTTTATAGAAACTCATTTAATTTATCAACCTAGGGACGTATTAATTGAAACAGACCAGCAAAGTATATGCACCAAGGATTCTTACTTAGACCACGCTATGGCTATAGGTAACAAATTGCTTTGAAATGAACTATTCTATAGCTATAAAGAATGTTGGAAAGGAAATGCAGAAGTGAAAGTGTTGAAGGAATACTATAACTTGGAAACACAAAGACTTGAAAACACAATTATAATGTTTCAATAGTTCTACCTCTTTGGCTATAGGAAGTACTAGACTATCCTATGGCTTTGGTTGCAGGAACTGTGTTAACACCAGAATTACAACACGGAGATGCAGGAAACTTAAAATACAAGAAAATGATCCTAACTATCTAACACAGATTCCTCACCAAGTGGGCCCCCTTGAGTGAGTATCCAAACTCAATTATACTGAACTAAAGATCAACACTTCATTTGCTATTGATTGAAAAATTGAATTACAAGATTCATAACAACTGTAAAACAACAGAATGTAAACTATAACTGATAACGCCCTCCTTCTCACACTAGAGTGGGGTTTTATTTAAAGAAATAAAAACTTCTAACCGATATCTAATCATGCCATAGAGATAGGTGGAGCTTTTATTAGAATCCTATTAAACATAAAGGGAAACTATAAGACTGGAGATAGAATAGGTCCAAGAAAGAGGAAAGAACTTCTTTTGACAATAAATCTAACTTCCCACTCTCTCCTAGCTTTCTTTGGAGAATTCATTATGTTTCCTTGGTCTTTGCTCAACTGTTGCCACCTTGATCACCCCAGATCTACTTGCTGGTGTTGCGCTTGAGGTTTCTCCGTATGCACCTATTGCAAGACCAGGTTGAGCGTCCAACGTATGGGCATTTTTTACCTAGTCAAGGCAATGGTTGCTAGATTGATGTGTTGCACTTTAGATGTTAGGATAGAGACATTTATGATAATCAACACAAAAATACACATACATCATTCATGTTTAAACAACTAATTCATTCAAAGAGACATAATCATAATTTGAAAGTAAATAATATAGAATATTCATCCAAGCATAGCATATTTAAGTTTCTTAACCATAACATAGGTTTGGTGGTAGCATGCCACATAATATAAAATATGAGTAAAAAGTATTTGAGAAAGTATGATGAAATTAGGGAAAAGGTCCTAGAAAAAGCTATCTTAGGGCTTATAAAATATAGCATTAATATGCCTCATCATTCTGCCCCCTATGAAGACTGATGTCGGCCCTCAGGCATTAAAACATTTTGGATCTTCACAAGTACCTAGATATCTCCTTCCTGAGTCTCACCACTCATGGAGGTGCCCACACACCAATAATATCCATTGGTCCACTCCATCTTAATCCGTTGACTAATCTCCAATTGTTCATCTATCTCATTGTCAACACAACTATATAGTGGCCACAGGAGAAGAGGAGGCTGAAAGGAAAGAGGGAGCCACCTCTTAGGTCAAGGTTGCCTTCCTAGGTGTATGTACCATTGGAATCTTTGCATTGCAGCTCGTAGGTTGATGAGGCTATGAGGTTCAACCTTCTTTAGTGCCAATGTTAACCTGTCCCACCTCTGTCTTAATCCTTTTACTACTCTATTTCTGTCTGCTAAGAAGAGTCTCTCAAATGCTGCAAATACTTCTTCTATGTTGCCCATAATCCTTTTTCTATGGGTAGAGTCCTGCAATCCATATTCTATCTCCATCCAATCACAGTATAATCTACGGGGAATACCACTTTTCGGTCGCAAAGGGAGTGTAATAGTTTTTTCAATTCCCCTATATTTTCTTAATTTTTCTCTATAGTTTATCTCATTGTTGGACCAAGAGAGTAGAGAAGATATGTGAATATCACCAAAAAATTACAAAGGAATCCAATTTGTATTAGAGGGAATAACATAATTGTGCAAGTAGAGTTCACATAACAAATTCTAAATGCAATCTGGTGACTGGTCATATGCGGCCACAAACTCGTGTGGTGAGTCTATGATTGTGTGTAGATCCCTAAGAACCCTTATTAATTTAAACATTAGAGATTTTTCATTTAGACATAGTGCATAGACCCTAGGAGGTGGTCAACATTCTATTCGTTGCAGAATTAACTCTGTAACTAAATCTAACTTTCCCTACAACAGTTGTACTTGTTGTTTTTTTCTTCCTATTTCCCTTTTTAACTTATCTCTTTCTCATTCCCACATTGAATTTTCATATTGAATTTGTGTAAAGTAGTCAATAGAGATGGATTAGAGTGTTACCTAGTTATTTCTTATTAGAGTGACCTGCTCTGTTGTTGCTGTGACTATTTCTAGTTTATCACTGGTTAATTCATCAAGGGCTGGAACTAGGGAATTATTCCCTTGATCATCTTCTTGCTGAGAAGAAGTTATATTGGTTGTTTCAGTGTGTCCTATCTATATGCATGTTTTTTCTATTTTTACTACCTCTGTGTTCATTTCCTTGGCTGCAAGATCTATTTCCATCATGTTTGGGAACTCTACACATGGGCTCCCTGCTTGTGGTTGTTCCTTCAAGGAATCCTCAATTGGATTTTTAGGAGACAAACCAGTCATTGCAGGTGAGTCCTTTTTGTCTACTTGATGTGTGCTCAAATGAACACTTCATCATGGAGGAGTATCAATAGACATTGCAGGGTGCTTTTGTGATGTCCTTTGTTTCTTTATAGGAATGGCTGCAGGAGAAATAGGGTTTTAAGGTAAAACAATAGTTTCTTCCCATGCATCTTCAGCTACTATTTCCTTGCCCTTCTCTTTCCTCCAGGCACTCTATTTTACTTGTGGAGTTTGCAAATCTATAGAACCCTTGGCTTCACTGCCCCCTTGGCTAGGGTTTGGATTACCGAAAGCCATTTTCTCTGTTTCAGCCCTCGAAGGAGAAGGAATTCCGTACATCTTTTCTAGAATAGTAGTTTCATCCTTGTCAGGTGTGGCCTCATTAGGGACATGTTCTTGTGATTATTGAAGTACAGGTTATGACCCTTCTCCTCGTAACTGTACATGGGGTCTGGTGATAAACTCATCCTAGGTCATAAGAGAGATATCCCATAAATGTTTTTCCACCAGGACCTTTACCAACCCATGGTGGGTAGCTGAATTTAGCTTTCCCTTTCTAACCTCTTCTGAACTTAATTTTAACAAAGAGTACAAAAAAATGGGCACATTGACAAGGCGAACATGTTGCAAATGAATCAACAGTTTAAAATGTGCAACATGCAAGTATGGAAACCATCCTTCGCAAGTAATGTACCTTAGGATAACCAACTGAGAGTATTCTTTTGGAAGAGATGTTCTCTTAGTCCCTTGTTTGCTAGAATCCAATTTAGCATCTGTGGGAAAATAAAACTCTACCATGGCCACCCGTGCATCATGTTCATGTGGAAAAGCTTCACCTATGGTGGGAATTCCTAAAACTTTTGCAATTCATGCTTTCGAAGCCTCCACCCTTAACCCTTTTACATAGGAAACCCTATTTCTATAAGTGCACAATAATTCCAGGGTCATGGCCTCATCGTAACCACATAGCCTTACAAAATACGTAAGCCAACCCATGCAGCTAAAGACTTGGATGCTTGCCTGATCTTGCAACAAGGATGAGTGATCCCTTGGCTCATGGCATACGGGTTGCCCACCCATTTTTACTAAGAAATTTTGTAGCCCAAAGAAAATTTCAAATCATTGCAACTTCCAACTACCTTTCACAATTCCGACATGTGTATCCTTAATGTTCCTTACCCTGTATTTCACCTAATCTTTAGGCCAGATAAAGCTGGTGAGCTCTCGGTTTGGTTTTCTGGGTACTATGGCAGAGGACAAATTGAAAAACTAGAGCTGGAAATATGAGTTGAGTTTTTGAAAATAAAATAGCTTAGAAGAGAATTTTGTATGCTTCTAGGTTGTCATGTCAATTAAATTGAAATGAATGCGTAACATAGCTTAAGCGAGATTCATTATGGAAAAACACAACTTAACAAACTGCCCCCTACAAAAAGGGTGATAGGTGTCCACACATGCTTGGTTATAAAGCATAGCAATACTCAGATGAATTACTAAATTAATTACAATTTAACGTATAATAATGTCAAATGAAATGAAAAATGTTTCAAACAATAAATGAAAGTGTACCTAGAGAATAATCACTTGTAAATGCCTAAATCTGGAAAGATCGGATGATGTGTGTTGAGAAAAAAGAAATGAGTGGCGTAATGATGATGGGAAGAAGATGACAGAAAAAGTTGATGGGATATGATGTGATGGTGGCTTTATTCTGGAAAAATATATTTTATTGGGAAACAAAATTTTTATTATGACTGTTGTTGAATAGAGTCAAAGAGATGACCAAAGTGAAAATCCACCCCGATTGGTTGCATGAAAGTCTTTAGCTAGAGGAGGTCCATTGGCTATAGGAAATTCTTTAGCTGGAGGAGGTCCATTGGCTGTAGGAAACTCTTCAGCTAGAGGAGGTCCATTGGCTGCATAAGGTTCGGCCACAACAAGAGGGAGATCAAATTGTCGTAGGAACTCGGCCTTAGTGGTTGGCTTAGTGTACACACAGAGTCTGTGACCATTGACCAATAACTTGAAGTGCACAGGGTCAATTATAGACAATTGGACTGCACCATTAGAAAAAACTTTTTCAAACTCATAGGGACCAAGCCAATGAGTTGTAAGCTTACCTTAATTTTCTTGATACTAGAAATTATATAGAAGTGCCCAATCACCAGCAACAAACTATTTATTTTTTATATGTGAGTCATGCCATTTCTTGCCTTGTAGTTGAACCAACTCTGTATTCTATAAAGATTCCTTTTTGATTTCATCCAAATGATTAAGCTATAGAAATATTTCTTGCTGGGCTACAGGAAGATCCAAGTTGAGCTGTAATGTTGTTCGTAAGTTTTTATGGTCAAATTTGATAGGCATTACAACAGTCTTGCCATACACCAAATCAAAGGGTGTGAAACCTATCGGGGTTTTCTATCTTGTGTGATAATCCCACATAGCTTCCTATAATTAGCTACTCTAATTTGTGTTGTGTAACTAAATAGTTTTAGTCAGGATGACCTCGATCTCTCTGTTTGTGATCTCTGCCTGACCATTCACTCGGGGATGATATGGACTAGAATTCCGGTGGTGAATGTTGTACTCCTCCATAAGTGCATTGATCAGATTAGAAGTGAGCTGAGCTCCCTGATCTATGACCAGTTCCCATGGAAAACCATACCTGGTAAATATTCCTCATATAAAAATTGAGCAATCATGTTATCCCGAGCATGCTTTATAGCCTGCACTTCTACCCATTTAGTTACATAGTCAGTGCAAACCAAAATGTAAGAGTTATCATTTGATGGGGAATTAATTGGTCCCATAAAATATAACCCCCATTTATCAAATGGAGTGACTATTAATTGAGGGAACAGAGGCATTTCATCTGACTTAGTTGGCCTTCCCATTCGTTGACATCGATCACACTTGTGGGTGTAATTTGTTGTATCCTTATGGAGAGTTAGCCAGTAATAGCCAGTAGTGAGTATCTTCAAGGCTATATGTTTTTATACAAAATGGCCACCACAAGGTTCATCATGATAGGCATGGAGGTTATCATATGTCTCATCCTCCTGAATACACCTTCTCAAAATCTGATTGGGTCCAGTGCAGAAGAGACAATCGGTCAACCAAGAAAAATTAAAGGTTTTCTCAATTAACAACCTCTTTTCCTTGGAAAAAAATGTGGTGGTACCTTTTGAGAAACCAAATAATTGGTGATGTCAGCATACTAGGGGGTATGAGGAGAAATAGAAAATAGGTGGTCATCTAGAAAGTTGTCATCAATGACATGTGGGTCATCGATATTCTATAATCTGGAGAGGAAATCAACAACTACATTTGTTTTGCCCGATTTACCCACTATCATGATGTCAAACTCTTGTAACAACATGAGCCATCTGGCAAGCCTCCTTTTGATAGTAGGATTTTTTACCAAATACTTCATGGCTGCATGATCATTATGCACAAATATTGGGTAACTAGTTATGTAGTGGCAAAACTTGTTCAGCGCATATATCATAGCAAGAAGTTCTTTTTCTGTGATTGTGTAGTTCAGCTCTATGCCCTGCAAATTTTTTCTTATGAAGTAAATGATGTTCTCTATAGGCCCTTGTTTCTATCCTAGGATAGTGCCTATAGCATGGTCATATGCATCTGTGTGTATATGGAATGAGAATTCCCATTTAGGCCCTTGGAGAATTGGTGCCTGAGTAAGAATAGTCTTCAACTATGGGAAGGATTCTTCACAAGATGTTGTCCATTAAAACTCTGAATCTTTAGTGAGAAAGGAATACATGGACCCTACTAGTTTGCTAAAATCATTAATTAATCACCTGTAATAACCAACATGCCCCAGAAAGCTGTAGACATCCTTTTGTTTAGCTGGAGTAGGTAGGTTCATGATGACTTCAATTTTAGCTGGATCCACCTGTATGCCCTTAGCAGAGATGTAATAACCTAACACAATACCTTCCTACATCATCATGAAGCATTTCTCACTATTGAGGGACAAATTATGCTCCTCACACTTGGTAAGAAATTTTCCCAAATTGACCAATGCCTCCTCATAGGTTTCCCCATAAGTTGTGAATTTACCCATGTATATTTCCACACAATCATGGGAGATATCAACAAAAATGTTGATAACCACTTGCAAGAATGTAGCTACAGAATTACAGAGGCCAAAAGGAAGTACAAAGTAGGAAAATATTCCCCAAGGGAAAGTGAATGTGGTTTTCTCCTGATCTTTAGGAATGATCTTGATCTAGTTGTAGCCACTATATCTATCCAGGAAATAAAAATAATACTTTCCTGGTAAGGAATCAAGGACTTGGTCAATAAATGGTAGGGGGAAAATAGTCCTTCTTGGTGGCATTGCTAAGTTCCCTATAGTCGAAACATACTCACCACTTTCCTCCTTTTTTTGGAACAATGACTAAAGGTGAGACCCACTGGCTATCAGAAATGGGGTAGATGAAACCAAATTTAAGAAGTTTTTGCAACTCTGTTTTGACTATCTCTCTTAACATGGGGTTTATACACCTCTAGAATTGTCTAACAGGTGGTTTATCTTCTTTCAGGAAAATCCTATGAGTACACAGTTTAGTGTCCAAGCCCTTCATGTCTGAATAGTCCCAAGAGAAATTTGTGGTATGGCCTTTCAGCAGTTTGGCCAAAGATGTTTTTTGCTGGTTGGTAAGTTCATTATTAATATACAAGCAATGGTCAAGAGAAACTTCCAACTATTTTGTGAGTTCTACCATAGAAGCATCCGTTAGTGGAGGTGCTTGGACCTCATGGGGTAGAAATTGGTGGTATATTTTCTCAGCTACTGGAGATGGAGGTAAAGCACAATCAGAATACAAAGCTTGCAGGGAACAATTATGGGGGCTGAGATAGTTAATGGAATCTGAATCTTGACCATACTAGTTTTGCAGAATGTTGGTGATTACGGTGTCCTCCTCCTGTAGCTGTAGGAAAGGATCCCTTTTTAACATCATGATTTGGGCTACTGATTTGACTAGCTTAGCCTCCTCCCCAATATTAGGCCAAATTGGTGAGGCTAAATCCATTTGTGGTTGTGCAGGCGGGTATAAGGCTAATGTCTTAGTATGCTGACCATTATAAATGGTCATACTGCTTGAGCGACATCCTATAAGGCATCAAAAATGGCCATCCAAGGTTGACCAATAATTATGGCATAGCCTCCTAATGTGGCATTAGGCGAGAGGATCATAAAGTCTACAGGGTAAGACCAGGTTTCAAGGTTAACAACTATATCCTCCACTACCCCATCGGGTTTGACTGTGGAATTGTCTGCTAGCTGCAGGATAGTGGGTGTTTCCTGGAGGTTAGTGATTCTAATTTTCTACATGACATACTTAGTCATGACATTTATGGTAGCTCCTAAGTCTATCAAAGTAGTTTTGATGGATGTCTCATTGATGGTAACTTTGACAACCGGGCTACCTGGGTCAGAATACTTAGGGACCACTATTTTTTCAAGCATGATATCAGCAAGTTTCCCTAGGGCATGGACTGCCTGGGGGTTCTTCCGCTTATGACCAAGATTTTTAAAGTAGACCTCTTTGATAGCCTTTCCATATATGGGGACATCCTTTATTGCTTAAAAAAGTGGAATCTGAAAATTAATGTTCTTGAGTTGGTCTAGGATGTCAAAGGTTGCATCATCTGTATGTTTAGAATGATCATTTTGCAACCTTTAGGGAAAGGGAGGTGGAGCTGGAAGGAATTTTTTTGGTAATATTTTTAGGCCTAATGGAGTGGACTTTGGAGTAGTTGGAGGTAGGGGATCTTCTAGAGTTACTTCAATTACAATAGGAGGTGTTGGCAGAGTAGTGCCTAATCGTAAATGAATGACATTGATTGCGTAGGTAGGGTATTGGTTTGGATCAACTGCATAGATATTTTTTTGAGGTGTCGGTGACCTTTTATTAGGATTCAGCTAATGTTGGGTAGGGATTTGAGTAGGCTTAGGGGGTTTTGTAGTGGCTGTATGAGGTGGTAGAAGTGCTTGTTGTTGGGGCTGTTGTGGTGGCTGCAGGAGTCCTTGTTGCTGGTTTGGCCATTGTTGACCTCCCTGCCACTGAGGATTTTGTTGCCAATTCCCTTATGGAGGTTTCTAATTCCCTTGGGGTTGTTTCCAATTACCTTGGGGTGGTTTCTAATTCCCTTGGTTTTTTTTCTATTGGGGACTTGGGTAAGGTTGCCACTAAGGTTACAGATTATTCCAAGGAGGGTATTGAGTATTCACAGGTGGTTTCCATTGAGTACTATAAAATGGACCATTAAAAGTAAGAGGGTCTTGAGGCATACCTTGTCTTTGAGCCCGTGGTCTTCCTTGTGTAATGAATAATACTTTCTCATCATCTCCTTCAATCATCTTGTAATCAGTGGGTAGTTGTGCAGTCTCCATGTTGGAAACCAACTTGCAACGAAAATCTCTCTTCTTTTGTCTACAATGTGGATAGAATTATGCCAGAATAGCTTCGGCCTCCTCATGATTATTTTTTTCTTGCATTGTGTCCAACTGGGTGGCCATGTTATTGATAATTTCCTCCTTGAAGTTAGAGAAAAAATGTGTGATTTCTATCTAGGAGGCCCCAGTGCCATTAGTTTTGCCCGCTGTGGACCTATATCATCTTCCCTTCTTGGCTGCAGCTCTTAAGTAATTGAGGTAGTTTTTCTTGATATCATCCTAGGTATATTGGGTGATATACCCCCCCGTCAATAAGATCCAAGGCTTTAGTGCACCCTTCATTTATACCTCATAAAAATAAAAGTTTTTTCAACTCCTCATTAAGCAGGTGCTGAGTATTCTTCTGCAAGCTAAAAAAGAACTGTGACACATGATCCTCTAGAATTTCATCCTCATTCTTTGTCATCTTGAAGATTTCATTCCCCCTCATATCATTTCCCCTATATTACTCTTTATACTTTGTTAAGAATGACATCTTCATTTTGTCCCAATCATGGACAACGTCCTAGCCTTAGCCCATAAACCATCTTAATGTTGACTCCTTGAGAGTTGCAAGAAAAAATTTGATCCTATGGGCATCCGTGGTGTAGTCGTAACTACAAAAAAGGATATCAAACTCAAAGAGGAAGGTATCTGGGTCTTTGTTCAATAGGCCATAGAATTTAGGAAGTGCTGAAGAGGGAATATTCTTGAGGTTGTGATTATCATGCTGGTCAGTAATGGGAAATGGAAAGGTAGGGAGGTTTGTCATCCTAGGTGGACACTTAGGGAGTCCTTATAGTTGGTAAATGACTAGAGGCAGTGGATTTTCTTCTTGATTGTCTGGGTATTGGATTCTGAGATTGGCCAAGGCTTCTACAAATGGATTAAACTCAAGTTGCCCTTCTAGAAGGT
Organism: Thuja plicata; assembly: GCA_018584345.1. Taxonomy (NCBI): domain Eukaryota; kingdom Viridiplantae; phylum Streptophyta; class Pinopsida; order Cupressales; family Cupressaceae; genus Thuja; species Thuja plicata. Next base: position 2,475,371 of record MU228469.1, on the reverse strand, counting down.
GAAAGTTCAGTGGATCACCTTCAGAAGATGATGATGACGATGCTGATTTAGGAAGGTTCACAATTGCATCCATGAATTGACCCTCCTCTTCATCTTCTTTTGGTACAAAGATATCTCCTAAATGGTTGTTGGGGTAGTTTGGTAAGTACCTTCCTAGAGTGTCTCTCCTTCTTCTATGCATTTTGATAAATGAAAGATTATGGTGGGGGAGTGAAAGAAATTTTGATAGAAAAATCTATTTAAAAAGGATGTACATTCTTGAATTGAATTCTACAAATGGCTGAGTAAAAGAACTTGGCTCTACACCATCCCTAGCAACGGTGCCAAAAATGATCAGTTCTATTTAAGGTATCAAAAACTTAGGCAGTTACCATGACCCAAGGATTGGACATCTGAATGAGAAGCTATCCTCCTTTATAGAAACTCATTTAATTAATCAACCCAGGGATGTATTACTTGAAATGGGCCAGCAAAGTATATGCACCAAGGATTCTCACTCAGACCACGCTATGGCTGCAGGAAACAAATTGCTATGAAAGGAAACTATTCTATAGCTGCACGAAAAAAATTGCTTTGAAAGGAAACTATTCTATAGCTATAAATAATGTTGGAAAGGAAATTCAGAAGTGAAAGTGTTGAAGGAATACTATAACTTGGAAACACAAAGACTTGAAAATACAATTATAATGTTTCAGTAGTTCTACCTCTTTGGTTGCAGGAAGAACTGGACTATCCTATGGTTTTGGCTGTAGGAACTATGTTAACACTAGAATTATGACACCAAGATGCAGGAAACTTAAACTACATGAAAATGATCCTAACTAGCTAACATAGATTCCTCACCAAGTGTGCCCCTTGAGTGAGTATCCAAACTCAATTACACTAAACTAAAGATCAACACTTCATTTTCTATTGATTGAAAAAGAAAATTACAAGATTCATAACAACTGTAAAACAACAAAATGTAAACTATCACTAATAACGTCCTCCTTCTCACGCAGGAGCGGGGCTTTATTTAAAGAAAGAAAAACTTATAACTGCTATCTAATCACATCATAGAGATAAGAGGAGATTTTATTACAATCCTATTAAACATAAAGGGAAACTATAAAAATGGAGATATAATAGGTCTAGGAAAGAGGAAAGAACTTCTTTTGACAACAAATCTAACTTCCCACTCTCTCCTATATTTCTTTAGAGAATTCATTATGTTGCCTCGGTCTTTTCTCGACTGTTGCCACCTTGATCACCCCGGATCCACTTGTTGGTGTTGCGCTTGAGGTTTCTCCATGTGCACCTGCTACAAGACTGGGTCGAGCGTCTAGCGCATGGGTGCGTTTTACCTGGTCAAGGTGATGATTTCTATATTGATGTGCTACACTTCAGATGTTAGGATAAAGACATTTATGATAATCAACACCAAAATACACATACATCATTCATCTTCAAACATCTAATTCATTCAAAGAGACATTATCATAATTCTAAAGTAAATAATATAGCATATTCATTCAAGCATAGCATATTTAACTGTCTTAACCATAACATAGGTATGGTGGCAGCATGCCACATAATAGCAAATATGAGTAAAAAGTATTTGAGAAAGTATGATGAAAGAGGGGAAAAGGTCCTAGCAAAAGCTATCATAGGGATTCTAAAATATGACATTAATATGCCTCATCAAGTGTAATGGAAGAGGCAATAGGCCATGTTTTGATGAGTGACATCATTTTGATTGAATATCTCTCTGAATGCATGAATGAGTTTTTCTAATATTTTAGAATCACCATATATGAATTTAAGACAAAATTCCTTAGGATTTTTGGCCATCTTGTGCGATGTTGTTGCCAAATTCAGAGGTGAGCTTTGAGCATTAGCAAAAAATGACATTTGGGGAAGCAGGGGTATGTTCAGGTTTGTGGGTAATGTGGTAGCAGTAGGGGTGAATTGCAAAAGGTGTGATTTTTATCCCCCTTGGTGAGAAGAAATATTTTCTCTAGATTTACCCTTGTCTTTCTGGGTCTTTTGATAATGAGAAATTTCTACAAACTCCCTCTAATCAGGAGATGATCTAAGGACCCTTTGGTATTTCTCAGGAAAAAAGGAAATGATATTTTCTAGCATTTTTGCTTTTGGCCCTCCTTCTAGGGCCACTTTTGTTACTGTGTTGTTGGCACAATGAAATAGGAATGATAAGAAAATTAGATCCCTCTCTTGAAAGAGAAACAAGAATCTCTCCCAAGGTTATGTATGATTGGGTCACAAATGTGTTGAGAGGATCAGTGAAGATTAATGTGTAGGTACACAAGGTAGGCCTTTGTCGGTTCATTGAGATAGAAACTAGAAAATGTGAATCACTTTTTTTTTTTGAATATTAGAACATGGATTTTTCATAGAAACAAATGTTAACAAGCTAATGCTATCAAATACTTCTAACCCCAAATTTCAACAAAATTTCAAAAGAAGTAGGGTAACAAGAGATTTAAAGGAAACAAAATGAAATTGAAATCCTAAGGACATCAGTCATGCATAAAAACAAACTTTCTTAAAGAAAATAAATCTGATCTTTTAAACTTGAAATAGCATAAACTAGAGATCCACAATTCATACTATTCAAATGAAATCATCAAAGAAAATAATATCAAGATTTCTTAGAATTCATTGGAATCACACATCCATACCCATTCATGCACACATGTGAGACAAATTCATCCTTCAAACATGAAGAATATAATCAGATCTATTTTTCACCACCACAAGTAAATTTCTCACAACTAACACAAATTAAGCAAGCAATGAAGTAAATTCACAAAGAAAATGCAATGGCTCTTAAATTCAAAAATTTCATCTAAATTTGCAAAATAAGAAAATACACACATCAAGATTGTAACACCCATTTCATATGTAATTCTATTGCAAAAATATTAACCCTTAAAACTAACCAAAATTGGGTTTTTATAGTTTTTACAACTTAGAAATTGAAAAACCCATAACTAGGGTTTCTAGGCATTATTTCTAGATGTAATGAAATGAAAACTAGATATTATATGAAAATCAAATGCTAAATTATTAAATTATGACCTTAATTCAAGTTGCATGTATTTACAACTCAAAAAGAGCCTATTTCAAGCTAAAATGTGCCCTAGAATTTCAGGCTGAATCGGAGCTTAAAACAAAACAATCTTGGATGCCCATATCTATTTTTTCAGCAAAATGGTTGATTCAAACATCATAAAAACTGCCCCTTTTTATTTTCTCAACCCCATGTACAATTGAAGACATCGAAATAGGTATCTAGAAGAAAATTCAAAGCTCCAACAATTGCCACTTTCAACAAAAAATGTGGCTCACTATATTTTCAGTTGTTTCATAAAACTGGAAGCAATATTAATTGATACAATTTCCTCTGATTTATAAATGTTCTACCAACTTCAATAAAGCATTATTGAATATCTTAATCATTGTATTAACATCACCAATTGGTGAAATCTTCATATATTCTAGCTGAGTTCGCTGGTTTTTCAGGAAAACTCTGAGTTTCTTTCCTACATGTTGAAACTGCTACATTTCATTCCTGATGTCCACTTATTCCTTCTTAGCTGTCTTCATCCATTCAATATCTTCCTTTGTATTTATACTTTTCAGCTTCCCTTTAAATTTTTGAATAATATTATTAATACTATATGTTTTCTCCTTATCTTCATCTTGATATAAGGTGCACGAGGAAGACACCATAAACTCCTTAATGCACTGCGCCAAATACCTTATTGTATCCCTCTTCTTCTCTATGAGTTTTTCCCTTTTTTCACAATCCTTTATTGCTAATTTAATGGCCATAAACTATGTATCATGTCGATCCACCTTCTTGATTCATTATTTTCAAAGTTTGAAGGAAGTCCTCCCACATTAGATCAATTTATTCAATGCCGGTACATTGGTCATTAGTAATCATATAATTCAAAGTAGTAATCTCCTTGACCATGGTCCAAAAATGTGTCAAAACTTGTCTTATTTTCTTCTTTCGAAGCTGCTCCATTTCTTGTTTCCACTCTTTGCAAGCCTTAAAGAAAGGGACCACATATGAGGGTCATTTTTCTCATCCTTCAAATGCTTCCTAGAGTGTTTCTTCTTGGAAGGTAGGGTTTATAGGGCCAACCAAATAAACTATATATTCCTTTAGAATTTTTTTTGAGTTTCCAAGTCCATTATCTCAGTCTCATTAACATGTATCCTTTTTAAAAAATGACGTAACTCCCAGTGCATTTAATTCTTTCTTTGATTTGTGAGTAGGTACCTCGAGGTCCACCACTTCTAGCATAAAATCTTTGAGAGTGATGTCCTCCATTGGTTTTTCCTGGGGAGAGACAACCAAATGTGCTTTCTAATGTCCTCTTGTGTCCTCAGACACATAAGAAATTCTTTGTGCTTTGTGCTAAATGGACTCCCCCTCATGGAACACTTTGCCTATTTCAAATAAGTCTTGTGCCTCCATATCATGGTAAATCATTTTCCTTGGTTGAACGACCTTTTCCAACCAAGTAGTCCAACTATTTGCAAAGATGGGTTGATACATTTCAATTTGGAACACATTACTTTTTTCCCATCTTCTCCTCTTCATTTTGAGTTGGCGACGGTATTCATGGGGGAGTAGTGACTGCATGACTAGAATGGGAAGGTGAAATTTTCTCTTTACCTTGCTTCGAAGGGGCCTCCTCTTCCTGTTTTTCCATCTAACTTGTACCATAATCATTTTCTTCATCTACTTCCTTTTTCAATGTATGAACACCTTCTTTTTCTAAGGCCTTTTCCTCCTTATTAGTAGGTTCTTAGTATTTTTTCCTCCTTCTCCAGTTTATCTTCTTCCACATCTTCATTTTTGTCTTGCCCCTCCTCTTTTGTTGTGGTAACTTGAGTATCATGGGGGAATTATTCTTGAATATCCCCATCTCCATAAATATCTCCAACCATACCCTATAATGATCTCCATGTAGTATCTGGTTCTACCTCGGGTTCATGTGACAACTCCTTGAAACCAAGAATATTTTCAAAATTTTAAATATCAAATTCATCTGGACCCAAAGGATCATCTACCTATGTTTATTGCTCTAGATCATAATCGAATTTAATGTTGTGGACCTTCAAGGTAGTTCCTTTCTCCTTTGGTTTCTCTCCTTTAACTGCATCAGTTTGAGATGGCTCAAAAATATCTTCTGAGGAAGGCTCGCCCAAAATAAGTTTTTGAGCAACAATTGTGGTAGATCTTGTACATCTGAATAGCTATGGGTCAGTCTCCTCTTCCTCTTATTATTCCTCCATTTCTTACATAACTGGGGCCATAGGGGGAGATTTCTTCTTCAACCTCTTATAAACTATTCGTGAGGGGGCATGAGTAAGTTTAGGCATAGCCTTCTTTAATCTAATTTTAAATGTTGTAATCCTTATCTCTGGGGAGGAAAGTACATCCATTGTTGGAGAAGTAGTAGAAGTAGTAGCTGGAGCTACTGGTAGTAAATGTGGTAGATGAAGGTGGTGGTGCAATTGTAGAAAAAATCACCTTGCTTCTGTAATTGGGGTAATAAGGATCTATAGAAACTTGCAATAGCATAAAAATCTCAACCACAAAGAGATATATTAAGTAGTTAGTGTTCCCAATATCGAAAGAGGAAGAAAATAAACAACATTCATAATCATAAAATCATAATAAAATCAATTAAAACACATGAACATGCAAACCAAAATTCCTCCTTCGTTGTTCTCTTTCTCTATGCAATATGGGCTCTCAGAAGCAAGTGCTCGATGTGCCAGCATAAGAATTCAAAGCAATTTTGGTTAAAAAATTAATAGAATTATCTATTTATTTATAAGATTTCAGAGTTCCAATCAACATTCCATGATTGGTGGGTTGATTGGTTGTGATTGAAGAGTTGAACTCAAAGTGAGTGGGAGTTGAACTCAACTGATTGCATGTTGATAGAATAGATGGATTTGTTAAGATGGTAGATTGAAGAGTTGACTAATTTGATTGGAGACTTTAATTGATGAGATGGAGTAGAAGATGAGATAGATTAAATAGATAAATGATTTGATTGATCAGTTAGGAGAGAGAGAATTGTGGAGTTAACTAAAACTCATAATTGGAATGATATATATGATTAAATAAATAAAAGAATTTATTTATTTGCACATGTGAGAAATATAAATAAATAATTAAAATTTATTTATTTATAAGAGGAACAATTAGTTTAATTAAATAAATATAATTTATTTAATTATGAGAGGGAAATTGATATAATTATTATATAAATGTAATAATAATAAGAAAGAAGCATTTAATTAAATAATATGATTATTTAAATAAATATAATGACATAGAAAATAATTAAATAATGTTAATTTTTTAATTACTTTATAGATGAATAATTGATGAAATATTTAGGTAATCAATTAAAATCACTCAATTATGAAATTATAGAGAAATGATGATTTTGGATTTAGATTATAGTAGAATGACACAATTTGATTAAATAATAAAGATTATTTAACAATTTAAGATGAATGCTAGTAAACTTATTGAATTAGAGCAATTGGTCATTTTTAAGTGTCTGCATTTTGCCCCTCTTTGAAATAAAGCATTTTCAAGCATTATTTTAAAAAATAATTGATAAAAATTATGCCCCTATATGCCCAATAGGAATAAAGCGACAACAAGGTAAATGATGCCCCCCTCAAGGGATTGTTTATTCAAGAGATGCATGAATGATCTCTTGAAAGAATATTTAGATTAAATAATGTAAGAAAATAATAATTAGTAAGGAGTGAAGGATGTTGGTAAGTTATGATGACTTTGTGATGGCTATGAGATGCAATGAATCATGATATGTTTTCATGTTATGTTTATGCGATGGGTGTATGCATTTCCTATATGATGGGATGTTATGATGATGTGTTATGCACTTAATTTTTTTGCATTTTTATATGCACTTTATATGATGTGACTAGATGTGGTGCAAATTAGATGATAGACTGTGCTAAATGATCTACATGTGTTTTTATATGCTTTTATATGATGGATGGATGCATTATGATGGGTACTATATGTATGATTTATGATGTATGCATACTAACATGCAAGATTTTTTTTTGTATCATGATACTTTATCTTAAGGATTTTGTTAGGTCTGACAGAAAGATCTATAGAAACCCACAATAACATAAAAATCTCAACCACAAAGATATTTGTTAGGCAGTTAGTATTCCCAATATCGAAAGAGCAAGCAAATAAACAACATGCATAACCATCAAATCATAATGAAATCAATTAAAATACATGAACATGCAAACCAAAGGTCCTCCTTCGTTGTTCTCCTTATCTATGCAATGTGGGCTCTCAAAAATGAGTGCTCGATGTGCCAACATAAGAATTAAAATTAATTATGGTTAACAAATTAAGAGAATTAGCTCTCTATTTATAAGATTTTTAGGGTTCCAATCAAGATTCCATGATTGGTTGGTTGTTTGGATGTGATTGAAGAGTTGAACTCAAAGTGAGTGGGAGTTGAACTCAACTGATTGCATGCTGATAGAATAAATGGATCTGTTAAGAGGATAGATTGAAGAGTTGACTGGTTTGATTGGAGACTTTAATTGATGAGATGGAGTAGAAGATGAGATAGATTAAATAGATAACTAATAAATATGATTAAATAAATAAAAGAATTTATTTATTTGCACATGTGAGGAATATAAATAAATTATTAAACTTTATTTATTTATAAGGGGAATTATTAGCTTAATTAAATAAATATAATTTATTTAATTATGAGAGGGAAATTGATTTAATTATTATATAAATGTAATAATAATAAGAAAGAAGCATTTAATTAAATACATAGTTATTTAACTAAATATAATGACATAGGGAATAATTAAATAATGTTAATTATTTAATTACTTTATAGATGAATAATTGATGAAATAATTAGGTAATTAATTAAAATCACTTAATTATGAAATTATAGAGAAATGATGATTTTGGATTTTGATTATAGTAGAATGACACAAATTGATTAAATAATAAATATTATTTAACAATTTCAGATGAATGTTAGTAAACTTATTGCATTAGAGAAATTGGTCATTTTCTAGTGCCTACAACTTCTTGTCCTTAGCCTTCTGTTTCTTTTGGATCTAAGGAGGTATAGGAGAGGCAACATATCTTGCATGACCTATAATTTCCCTTGGCAGAGAGGTGGATGGATATTTCTTAAACATGGTCACATGAACCTTTTTACCTTTTCTAGTATCAAGCTTTGTAGGCTTGTCCACTCTCTTTGTTATAGGCATGAGTCCCATCTTGTATGGCTTGTCCAACCATTCCTTGGTGCATTATACTACATGCCTTTCCTGTTAATCTATATCATCGAATTCTTTGGCCTAAATTTTAGTATTTAGAACATGCGTATTAAAAATCTTGTCTTGATTATACAAGGGTAGAAAAATATCTTCAAAATCCAACTCCCTATGTATGTATGATATGTACATGCCCTAGTCATCTCAGGCCAAGTCTAGGCTCATTCAACAATAATCGTGGACCTGAAATTCATAATCATTTAAGTAATTTTCCTATTGGTCATCAATATGGGGCTCATTCTTGAAGTGGGCTCCCTTGACGTGGCTAAAAGTGACAATAGGGTCAAATTTCCCCAAAAATATTGATAAGTTATCAAGGGGTAACTCATCCCACTCAAGGCACATGGATTTTGCAACCTTCACATCCTTCATGGAATGAGCACCAATCCCAATTAGGAAGTGGAAACAAGTTTTAAATGCTTGTTTACTATTAACTTATGAGCATTGCATATTTGGCGGAAAAGCTCCATGAGTATCAACTTGTCTGATAGCTACCTAGGGAGATTATTGGGTTGTAATGTGTATCACACCACCCTGATATAAGTGAAATTCCTGAACTAAATATAATAACTACCTGTGTGTGTGTGTGTGTGCGTGTGTGTGTGCGCATGTACGCGTGCGCGCACGCGCGCGTGTGTGTAAACCTGGATGAAACATTAGTATAATCATGATTATCAATTCAAATTCAAAATATCTATGCTAATTAACAATTCAAATTGAAGTAATTAAGAGTGTCGCATGGATCTCTAGCTAGAAGGACTAAAATAATTCTCTCAGGTGTAAAGCAATCCTAAAGTGACAACCCCTAGAACAATAATTATGCTAAGAATGATGAAAGATAGATCTAAGATGCAAATGTATACAAATTAAGATAAATTTCCCTATTCTAAATGCTCAAATATACTCCAAAACATGGATGAATTTGTCATTATGATGATGTTATGCATGAAATGAAATATGATATGAATTCTAACTATGATGCTTGGATGTAATGTGGTAGATTAAAGTAAATTGATCAAGTGAATTCATCATTTATAGTTAATTATGCCTCCTATTTAGAGGATTTCCCAAGGTGTAGGGGGTAAGTTAAGATAACCATAGTCAAAGTATGGTTGAGGTTAAGGATTAATGATGTGTTCCCTTTGAGTGGACAAGATTGATGTGCAAGATCGAGTGATCGGGATAGAAAAGGCTTTTTTCAATCCATGTGCTTTCTTTCCTCATTTCTCATTGGTTGAGATCTTTCGTCATGTAATGGTGGGTGAGGAATATTAGGATTTAATTAATTCAAAAGAATTAATTACTTTAGCCATGATTTATTTATTGAATTTAATTTAATCAATTGATGAACTATGTAATTAAATGATTAATTAAATTACCTAGTTATTTGATTTATTGATCTTAATTAAATCAAAATGGCTTATATTTGATTAATTTTTTCTTTGACTTGTGTTGACTAATTTTATGTGTATACAAATACCCCTTCTTTAAATCAATTTGTGAAGTGCATTGGTTCAAAGAATACCTGATTGGATGTACGATCTAATGTTAATATGTAGATTTTCATGATGTGATGTATGATTTTTTATAAGTGCCCCATTGATATGATAATGTTTCGATATTGTTACCCCTTATTTTTACATGTGTTAAAATTTTTATAGTCTCCTTCCGAGAAAAAATAGAGTATAATAATTCCCTTTGATTGGTATTTTACTTTCCTAATTCATTGTTGTATCATTGTAAAATCCTTTTTTTTTAGACCTTTGTATAACAAAGTGTTACCTTTTTGAACCCTCCACTTGAACCCGTATATCAAGGTTCAAAGGCTCGTAGGTTCAAGGTTTATCTATCTTATGTATGTCTTGAGTCTTCCTCAAGCGTGTATCTAAAATTTGTCAAGCAATGTTGGTCGGTAATGAACCTAAACAATCATACCTCCCATCTTAGTTCAAATTTCATCTTGTACATCTCGTCTCTATTTTCCATCAGGAGTCCTTGTCGAGTATAATTTTCTAAATGATGACTATGTTGGCAGTGTTGAACTTGAACCTTTGAACTTCTCATCAATGTTCAAGGTTCAAATTTCACTATGCATACAAATATAAAGGTGGATGATTAATAAACGGGAAATGGTTATACAAAGGAGGACTATTATGGACATCCCAGAAATGTAAATTTTAAGTTTCCATGAATGAAAGGTAATCATTACAAGGAAGGGTCTTATAAAAAGTGGCTTTTAATCAATGTAATTGTCAAAATTATGTCATTTTGACATTAACCCAACATGAATGGATTCGATATTTTAATTATGGCAGTCAAACAATCAGATTTTATGCCTTTTTATAGATATTGAATGAGTTGTTTCGTCATTAGAAGCCATAAATTGCCAAGTAAAGAATATAGTTTTAGAGGAAATAATTTCTTTTCTACAGAGATAACAGGAATTTGATGTTGATGAAAGGTGATTTATGAAACTTATCATCATCATCATTATTTCTTTATTATAGAAGGAAGTTAATTGAATTTCCTACATTTCTTAGCTGGGTATATTGTTTCATTTTATATATTTTTAAAGTTGCCACCATGAGACCCATGTATCAAATTTTAGGGCCAAGCTCTGGTCTTGTTTGTTCCTTTCTAGAATTTGGGGACACTTCCATGATTTAGGCTAATTTAGAGGATTTCTTAGAAAGAGTTAAAAACCCAATAGATTCCTCTATGATGGAGAAAATAGTTGATAGTGGTGTCATACAAGTTGTTGCCTTTCCCATGGGCATAGAATGCCCAAAACTGGTTTTTGAGTGTATGAACATATATGACCCGTGTAACACCCCAAAATTGACACCTAATAATCCAATAAATTTTGGTTCATTTTCTTATCTTCGAAGTCCTATTGTACTAGGCAAATTCATCTTCTTATTGACTTTAATTGACTGAGTTTCAAATGCAGAAAACCAAAATTTGCATAAATCTGACATTATATTTAATTCCTAAATTCTCAAAGTTTATTAGCTAAAAAACCCCTATGATTAATTCATTTAATCCTTAAGTCTTAAATGCTTTTAATTAAATCAATTCCACCCCCTTTAGCTAATATACATAAAAGGAATTGAAAGGTTATTTAATTATTGGATGAATTATCCTCAAAAAGGAATTCCATAATTCCATATAAAAGGACACTCATGTGGCAATAATTCACCCTTTTATTTAAACAATCTTTGCATTTTTGTCTCAAAAGAGAATGAAGAGACAATTGTTTCTTTTCAAGAAACTCTTCACCCTCTTTCCATTGATTTTCTATAAATTGGACCTCTTTTTCTTCATTAAGGGGATGATTTTAGAGAGCATCAAATTTATAGGCAATTTTTGCATTTAATTTCTTTCATATTTCAAGCTTAAATTTGCATAATTAAGATATTTTCAATTGGAATTGAAGATGTATTGCTTTCAATTATGATTTATCTATATGTCTAACATCTCAATTTGGTGCTTTCAAGCTTCCTAGATTAATTGCAAGTTCAATTCTAGCTTAAAGGCAATTCCTTTCATAGATCAAAGCAATTCTTTTCTAGATTACAAGCACTTTCATTCTTAGATTAATTGCATTTTACTTCATAGAGTAGTTGCAATTCATTCTTAGATTAGTATAATTCACTTTCATAGCTTAAATTGCTTCTCAATTCATAGATTAAGAGTTCATTTTTCTCATAGACTAGTTGCAATTTCATAGATGTAATGGCAATTCTTCTTTCTCTTGCATTCTAGAAATCGTCCATGTTAGCAGTGGTCAGGTTGTTGGCTCTCGTTCTGAGGGTAAACTCAACATCCACAACTAATTAGGAGGCAACAAGTCACCTCAATCGAATTTGCAGAACAAACAATTCATGTTTGTCTTTGTGAATTGAATGATTGTGTAAAGATTATGTTGTGTTTGTGCCAAATTCAAAGGTCTACATTCAACATATAACATTTTGGCGCCCACCGTGGGGCAGAAGTATTCAATTCCTGGCCTCATATTACATATTTACTATCAATTTTGTTTTATGTAATTTTTTACATTCAATTTGAGTCAAAACCGACTCCACCATTGCGTCTAGAACATCATTTCGGTCTAAAACAACTACAAATACACCTATATTTGTCTAAAAATTGAATCTGTAGCATCAAATTTTTTCCCAAGCAAGCTGTACGGCTCTACAGTGAAGTCTCGCATGAGATTTCCCACATACCCACGCGAGATTTGCATTTCCTCATGCAAGATTTTGCATTTCCTCATGTGATATTAGCATTTCCTCATGCAAAACCTTGCATTTCCTCACATGAGACTTGCTGATAGGTCTGACTTTGCACACCCATATCTCGCTCATTTCAACTGCTTTTCTAAGCAATTTTTTTATTTTATTTTGGGTAGATTTTCCCAAGGATCACTGTGGTGGGATTAGTTTTTGATTTTTCTTGCTAGATTTATCAGAAATCACTATTTTTCATGATTGTACCTGTATAATCCTTGTTTTTGCAACTTCCGGAGCTCCATACAGGCTCATACAATAACCATTTTTAGTGCAATGTTTTTTGAAAGTGCATGATTTTCTGTCTACTATTTGAATATGTGATCTATTTTATGATTTTCTAATTTTGGTAATATGGACTAATCTTTGGATTTGATGTTCATATGCTTATCTTTTGCATACAGCCTAACACTAGTTTGCAGGATGCTATACAAGAAGACTAAAACACAAAATACTAATGATATTTCTTGCAGGTTACCTTTGATCAATAGAATGCAACCCATCGTGCTTGCTTCTTGTTTTTGATTTCTTAAAATAGAAACCCACATGCAAGACTTCTTAAAATGAACATTTTTTTGCTATTTTAGGAATGAAAATAATGTCAGGAAACTATGCTCTCGTACTTTTGGGATGATCAAAAATCCAAAAACATTATTGTCATTTTCTTATTCTTCTTGAAGTGTCTTTTAGTTTTGTAAACCCAAGGAATTGCATGGATGTATCCTCTCCCCTCACCTTCGTGGATCTTGGGTGAAAGAGAAATCCATACAAATCCTTTAGCGTGGCTACCTCCCAAGTGCTTTAATAGAGCCAGTGAAGCTTGGTGTGCCTGAGAAGTGAGTGCACATGTAAGGAGGAGCCTGTGCCTCCAAGCTTCTAAGTTGTCTGCTATGAGTAAGCGTAGCTGAACTTCGATTCAAGTGGGGATTCAATAGATACTGTCCTGGCTATCCTAGGATTGTGATGTGTATGTTCTAGTACTACAAACATTCTTCTTGATGTGTCTTGCATGGGTGAAGCATCAAAACAAACAAACATCTCAAACATTCAAATCAAACATTAAAACAATCAACAATTCCAAATCTGCACTTCTCAGTGTTAGCTATCAAAATCTTGTCCAAGTTTCTGCACCTGCTATCAAAACTCTGCAATCTATTAACTTGCTATCCAAATTTCTATTCTACTGTGAAGGTTCTGTTTGAATTTTCACAAATCTGTGTTCTCATCAACATTGTTACTAGTCTATCTTGTATTGCAATCTGTTGATAGTCTGACTCATTGTTGTCTCAAAATCTGACCTTGTTGTGCTAGTCCAAGTGATTCATTATCTATTTCAATCTTATCAGTCTTTGTCTACGTTGTCCTTATTCTGGGTTATGAGAATAGGTTAGTTAACCTTGACTCAAGATCAGAGTCATGGCTATCTCCCTCTCAGTTGGACATTATCTCCTTTGTCCTTTGGTCTTGGACTTAATTAGCACTTTAGATATCACTTCAACACCTGTCAGTCAATCAGTTGTTTCATCATACCTCCTTTTCAATCTTCTAAGAAAGCGCATCAAGACAATTTTACAATGTCTAAAACCAAAGATGAGATTCTTAGGGAAGCTTTATGGAAACAAATTCAAACTTTGGGATCTGAACTCCAATGATTAAAGGAGGAAAAGGATTCTCATGGCTCTCCGCTTTCTTCCAACATGGATAAATCTTGGTATGACAATCCCAATTTTTATCCTGAACAATGTGATGACAATCCAAATTTTGATCCTGAAAAATGTGATGATGATCCCAATTTTTATCCTAAACAATGTGATGACAATCCCAATTTTGATCCCAAACAATGTGATGACGATCCCAATTTTGATCCTGAACAATGTGATGACGATCCCAATTTTTTTCCTGAACAATGTGATGACAATCCCAATTTTGATCCCGAACAATGTGATGACAATCCCAATTTTGATCCTGAGCAATGTGATGACAATCCCAATTTTGATCCAGACCAGTTTTATGACAATTCCAACTTTGATCAAGGACATGTAGAGGAAGCCATGACAACATCATATAAGATCCCTTTCAATCTACAAAAGAAAGATATTGCAAGTCAAGAAGCATCTAATTATTCTTTAGAGAGAATCTTTACTCCTTTGGGACAATCTTATGAATCTGCATTGGAATAAATTCTTAAGAATGACATCATTACATTACCTAAAATCACGTTAATTAGATCTATCTTCTTCAGTAACTATTGTATGTATCATCGATATAACAAGCATGAAAATTCATCTTGCATGGAGTTGAAACATAAAATCCAAGATCTCATAGATGATGGAATAATCGAAGTGGAAAATCCTAATGAATCACCTAATGAAGATACTAATCTCAAGAATGATCAATATCAAGAACCTATGTCTAGTAATGGTTCCCATCTCACGTCTAATCTCAGGCATGATCAATATCAGGAACCTATGTCTAGTAATGGTTCCCATCTCACATCTACTTCTTCCACCATTCCTCCATCTCCTAAAGATTCATCCTCTCTATCAAAAATTGAACCTAATGATGACTATGTCTACCCTCAAGTACTACCTCTAAAAGAGATCCAAGCTAACTCGCATACGACTGCAAGTCCTTCTCAGGCTTCAAAGATCATAGACCCCAAGCTTCCATGTGTTTCAATGCCTATCATGCCTATTCCCAATGACTGTCTGTCAGCGTGTCAAGAATCCCATATGTAGATTAAAACTCCTACCTCATCCTTAGAAGTGGCTTCATGTCAAGAGGAGAATCCACAATGTGAAAAAACAAATATTAGTTATGATCAAGATCAAGACACCGTCCATCTTAATCCAATGGTTGACCAGTGTCACATATCTCAAGAATCCCATGATAATTTTATCATCCCCTTCCATCATTGCCAAGAACATCCTCCATCTCCCAAGCAAGATAAAGATATCCTTTCCACCATCTCTAATGAAACTATTGAAAATCAAGAGAAAGGTACCCTTTGTACACCATCTAAAGAACCTTGTCAAGATCAAAGCATCTCTTCATCTCCTTGTCATGCTCCTCCATATACACCTCAAGAAAACATCGTTCCTCCAAATCCCTTACAGAAAAATAAATACCCTAAAGCTTCATCTTCTCCTATCAAAATCGCTCCTATCAAAGCTACTCATGCTCCTATTGATATGAAGGTGAATTCAAAAGGGAAGAGCCTTGGCCATGCAAATCACTCTAAAGATGTTGATATCCCCTCCACACTTTATATCCCTCCATTCAAACGTAAGCATCAGTCTTCTCCATCCTCCAGATCTATCCTTGGTCCTTATATCCCAAAGCTTAGACCATCAAACCTTCTATCTATATTGGGTCCTTATATTCCTCCATCTACCATGCCTATCAATACTAGCTTGTCATCCACTTACCCTATCTCCTATCAAGATCAACAAAGACATAAATCCTTGAATTCTCCCTATCAACCCCTCCATATGAACCAGTCATATCGGCCCTATTCATCCACAATTCCTAAGTCTTTTGGAAGCAATTTGGATGTCAAACAAAGAAATCAGAAATACAAGAATCCA
>MU228469.1:2396273-2414871 GCA_018584345.1 Thuja plicata | reverse complement strand
TATTTAATACAAGAAAACATATTCAATTGTTTAAGGTGGATTAGTTGTGATGATGAGATGCACCATTGTGATGAATACCAATTTTGTTCTTATCAAACCGTCAAAACATTTAAATAGCCTTTTAAACCGCTATTAAAAATAAAATATTTAATCAACATTTACTTACTGATTTTGTGTGCTTGTCTGAGTTTGATACGCAAATCTGCGTATCAAACTCAGACAAGCACACAAATCTATAGGTAAACGAAGCTTTCTTAGTCAGTTTGATTTTTCTTGAGGCTGTGAATATACAGTACAATGAAAATACTTTGTTCAAATCATTATCATAAAACTTGATCTATAAAAACTTGTATATTGGATCTAGAGTGGTTCCAACCACATAGCAGATTACCATGAGTGGTCATGCTGACCCAGAAAGGATACACGCACTAAGAAAAGCTCAGAAGGATACGAAGCATGCCACATACACATTAAACAAGAATCACTACATTGGGATAAGATGCCCATTACACCTAAATGAACCTGGCCATTTCTCCTCTAGCAATATTAATGTTGTGTGGTTATAAATGCAAAAGGTGAATACTAATCCCAACAGCAAGAGTCTCATACATATTTATATATATATATTTATACATATTTTATACGATAATATATAATTTTTTTTTTTTTAAAATGGGATAGGCTGTCAAAATTTTGACACAAGGCACTTATCATATCGACGTTGATGCTATACAATTGATGACATGATCAACCATTGTTCGTCGCACTTTCGACACACAACACTAAGCATATCGATGCCGATGCTATACAATCAACAACATGATCAACCATTGTGCATCACAATTTTGACACACGACACTTAGCTTTTTGACGTCGATGCTATAGTCTCGATGCCTTCATCGAGCAGAGTTCATCGACATTTAGACTGATGTTGGTCGCCTCGGTGGAAAGCAGGGTCTAGGCTGGACCAAAAATTTCAATGCATCTTCTGTCGATATATCCACCCTATTTGTGTTGAAATACTGACGACAGTTTAGTGTGACGTAAAATTGATGAAAAAAAGACCGACGGTAGTAGTCGTCATTTTATAGACCAATTGTTGTCTAAATTGTGACAAATCATCGTCAAAAATAGGGCTAAAATTTACTAGTGTTTAGACTCGTGTAGATAAAGTGGTGCAAGTAAGAAGGGACAAAGAGGTGTGGAAACAATAGATCACTCATATTGCTCTTCCCAGTTTCCTGCTAATTTAGAATTTCTCCATTGCTCATATAGAGTGGAAGAAACAATGTGTCACTGCTATAGGACAAAGTAAACTAGGCAGTTCCACAACACCATCACAACCTTGATCATGCTATCATATTTTTGCATTATGTTATAGTTTCTTTGGATAGCATAGATATATCTATTTTGAAATGACTTTGAAAAGGTCTGAGAGTTTTTGGGACATATAGACTTAATATTGTTATTTTGATATATGATATTTCTGAAAAGACTTTTATCTGTGAATACAAGTTAATGAATGATTTTTGTAGACTCAGATCTGTGCATTTGAGTTTATGGGATTATATTTCTGTCTGAATTTATTTTCAATGTGATAGTTATTTATCTTTGGAAATTTGTCATATGTCACAATGAGTATAACTGGTTTGTAAATTTGATTCAATCAAGTTAATTGGAAACAAGATAGAGTATGTGTACAATGTTTATTGAAATCATTTGCATTAAAATTCACATTTAAATCATGTTTACGATTGAATGGTAGTTTAGCTTTATTATTTTCAGGTCAAAAGTATGATGGCAATTTTATTTTCAGTATAAATCATTCATTGAATATCATTGAAAGGGAATTTTACCTGAATTCATAGGGTAACTAATTTTTGTTTTCCCAACTGTTGGTTATTGATTTGATCCTTAGAAGGGGTTATAGAGTCATATATATATATATATATATATATATATATATATATATATATATTTGTAATTNATATATATATATATATATATATATATATATATATATATATATATTGGTAATTATTGTTAAGGACAAAACTATTAACCAATAGATATGAACCCCTGATATGATGTTGATGTCCAATTTGTTAAAATTTTCAAAATTTTATGTTTAAAGTCTCTTATTTGAAAAAAATTCTTTGTGGTGATAGTATGCCCCCTCAAGATTTAAATCAAAATGTTTTTATGATTTTATGATATTTTTGAAAATTTAATGATTATGCAGGTTGCACATTTTGATTAAAATCCTGAAAATTTTGAAGTCCTGGACGAGAGATAAGGCCTTGGTTAAAAGTTTGAATTAATAGGCCTCTAAGGTGAAAATAAATCGCACCAAAATGCTCATTTTTGCAAAAAGTTAACTTTTTAAGAGTAAAAAGTCCCTTTTTCTTTCTCATTTTTATATGTTCATTTTTACTTATTTGGCTCTGGGTGAGAAAACTTGATTGGCAGAATGGTGATTCCAATAGCTGACTATTGGTTTGAGCGAGTTCAGTGATATTAGAGACCGTGTTATTCCTAAGATCAAATTAATGAGAGGGGGGGCTGAATCAGTGATCTACCAAATAATCCAATCTTTTTAACCTTTTAAACTTAAACCAATATTCACAAGATTATCCTTAATCACAAAAAATAAAAATCATAAACATGCAAGTCCATCCACAAATTTGACACACAAATTTATCTCGTTGAAACCAAAATAGGGAGAAAACCATGGTGGGGATTAGTACCCACTAAATGATGTAGTCTTCTGAAGTATACCCTGTGAGGAGCTTAACCCTATTAGGAGTTTACAAGAGCACTGTTAGGTGCTACCCGATTAAGGAATTTTCCTTAGGCCTGTTAGGATCTTTACCCTCTTAAGAGTAGACTTGTTAGAGGACTTTGAACACTTGAAAAAGTGTCACCTTGTTAGAGGATTTGCAACAAAGATCTATTAGGATCTACCCGGTTAAGGGATTTTACCCACTGCAACTGTTGGGGAACAATAGAAAGAATGATCCATAGAATAGCACTACCTCTACTTGATCATGTCCACTAAAGCACACAATCTCTTCTCAACACACTTAACTCTTCTCTATCTTGATCGCAACTTGCACTTTGCACTACACTTGTCCAACACACGATCAACACTCATAACCTTTAACTTCATCCATTATATACTGAACTTTTAAGTCCATTGCCTTAATCAAACCCTAAATTAGAATTTCAAAACATCCAGCTCAAATCCAATGTGCCAAATAAAAAAATTAAATGCACAACATATTTATAAGATCAAGAAGTCCACTACAACGATTTACATAAAATCTTGTGTCAAGGATTCAAACACATTTTGACCAAACACAAGCTTCCTCAAGAATCTTCACCACACGCTAGCATCAAACAATGTGATGCCAAATCATCACCTCCAATCATGAAAACATGTCACAAAATAGTGACTAACTCAATTGATTCCATCACAACCTCAACTTTGATCACTGATCAAATATTTATCAATTGTCGCTCAAGAACACAAGCTCTATAACTTGTTAACAATTTTGTCTCTGCTCATCGATCATCTATCCTTCACACTGATGACTAAAATTGGTTGTGATTACAACTGTAGCATATTAACATTGTTGACCACCATATCCTATAACCGCGCTACAAGATACAAAAAATATTTGACAAGACATTGAAAGCAACTATCATATGTCATTAATTGTTCTAGCAGTTCCACTATTATACTTCAACCAATCACAACTTCCACATAAGATCACTTTAGTAGTAGCGGTCATGTGTTAGATATACAGAGACACACCTAAGTCTCTTATAAATATAGAAATGATTGAAACTCACTACAATCCTTCATTCCTCACAACTATGCTTGGAAACACACTAAGAATACAAAGTCAATAATTGACATCAATGACAACATAATATATGATCATCATGTAGTCAAATCTGCATCATGGCATCTCCAAAAATTACTTACCATCACTATATTAGATATGCCAACAGGCCGCCACAGTATGGTCCTTCGGTATGTCTTAGAAAACCCCTCTTTGTCAATTTTTGAAATGTGAAAAGGGTTTTTTATTTGAATAATTTTTGATATGGGTGCAAAAATTTTCATGATTTTTGTTGGTTGTTTATATTTGTTCATTTTAAAAATGATTGTGCACCAAAATGTGATGCTTTTTGTTGTTATTTTGCAACTTTTTGTTTCTTTGGTGGTGTTCATTGCATATATGTATGCTATATATTGCATACAGTATGTGATACATCATATACTGTATGTGATGCATCACATAAAGTATGTGATGTATTTCATACAACATGTGATGCATCGCATAAGTATGTGCCACATCACATATCGTATGTGATGCTTTCCATACTCTATGTGATGGGTCACATAGAGTATGTGATGCATTGCATTCACTATGCAATGTATCACATGTTTTTTGTGATGCATCACATACGCATTCAATGTCTCACATAGTAAATGTGATGTCTCGCATGTTCCATGTGATGTGGAAATATATGCAATATATGATGTATGTGATGTATGTAGTATATGATGTCAACTCATGTCATTTTTCAATCTAATTGTTATGATGAATTTGTGATTTTTCCTCTTTCTACTCAACTATTGATAATTTTGATGATGAAATTGATAGGAAAATGTAAGCTTTTTGGAGACACTTGATTTTTTTTTAAAGGTTATTTTGTTGATTGCATTTTCATTCAATTGTGATAAGATCAATGATTGGTTGATGTGGTATTGATGTCAATTTTGATAGTATAGGATAGTTGATGTTGGTTTTCGCCCTCAAGATCTAAAGCAAAGAAAAATATGATGTGCTAAAAGATTATTATAAATCTAATTTGAGAAGATATATGATAGGATAAGGTTTGATTGACATTTGATGATCAATCCAAGATTGAATTGTGATGTGTTGACTTGATAGGCTCAACTGGATAAGCTGAATATGAGGGTTCAGTACCCTAAACCTTTTAAGATGATTAAGGATTTATCTTGTACTAAGATAAAAGTGATTAAAAAATGTGGTTTGAGTTATCTTTTAGAGATTCCCCAGTTTAGAGAAAACGGGGGTTTACTGAAAGCCTTGGAAAAGCGGTGGCATAATGACCACAAAACCTTTCACCTGTCGACTAGAGAGATAACCATCACTCTAGAGGATGTGTACAGGATTTTGGGGATTTTTGTTGTGAGGGATTTGGTATATTTTGATCCTATGGATGATGGTATGGAAACACAACGATTTTTCAAGGATGATCATATTAGAGGTTACACTATTCATTGGGATGACATGGTGGAGGGATATGCTCCACTGCCATTTGTTTTAGCAGCCTTGATTGGAGGATTTATGATGTCAGACAGGAGGGCTCATAGATTCCATGTACGTTGGTGTCCTTTACTGGAGGACATGATTAGGAGGCCACAAATATTTTCATGGGGCTCTTGTATTCTAGCCCATTTATATCATGAGTTGCACCAGGTTGTGTATGATCGGGTGGAAACATTATCTGTAGGTGTAGTTGTTTTTATATATTTAGACCTGAGAGAACCTTTCAATGACATCAATAATGGGAGAGAGAGTGTGGGTTGCAGGTCATATGTTTATATATGAGTATAGTGGTATTGTTGTCTAGCTAAAGTTGGACAAATTGGAACACTGGAGATGATAGATTGATGATTTGGATATAGTATGTTGGAGACCTTATCTAGAATGTGAGGAGTGGTCAGAGGATTGGAGAGAGGTTCCCTATTTTTTCACATATCAATGGTAGATAGGTCATAATTCCTTTATCCTTGAGAGATTCATTGTGACTACGATACTTTGTTAGCATAGTAAGACGTAGGGCATGTCATAGGGATTGGTTATGTATGTAGATTTTTGAAAGGATAGAGCTACTTGGGGACCATGTGTATCATATGGGACAAATATGGATGAGTATCATACTTTTGTGTCAGTGATTTGGGAGTACTTTGATTATGTTCTAGATTTTGGTGTGACAGAGGATTATGCACATTATTTTGTGGCACATCCGTTCCCATAATTGACTGCTCTAGATGAGACAATTCCTCCTTTGGATATTGATGAGGATGAGGACCATCGTCGGTGATGGGAAAGATATGGAGGGAGGACCAAAGATGGATATGTAAGAAGTGGTCAAGTTGTGAGAGTGAGAGGGATGGGTGGTAGGGCTATTGGGGGAGATGTATGTGGAGGTGGTAGAGTCATTGGAGAAATATAGGTTGATTTTTTGATGGTAGCAATGGGGGAGATGATGATGGACATAGGGGAGATGATGGTGGTATGGAGGAGATGATGGTTATCATGGAGGAGAGGATGGTGGTCATGGGGAGATGATGGTTAAGGAGTTTGTGCCAAGGTGAGGACAGTTGTGTTTTTAGATCGGGGGTGGGTTGCTTGTAGGGATAGATCAGGTATTGTACACGATCCAGTAAAGGATTTTAAGAGAGGAGTACTGATTATGCAGAGAGGTGCCCCAATTTAGGAGATACAAAGATTACAAGGGGATCTAGTTACTTCCTAGGAAGATATTAATTTTCTATAGGTATGGATTTAAACCCTTGAGGGTGAGTTAGCTACTACAAGATCAAATTTAGTAGTTGCTCGAGTAGAGTGAACTGCAACACAGGATTTGACTCAAGATGCCATGAGTGATATTTCACAACATAGTGTGAGAGAAGAGTATTATCAGTCAACATATCATTAAATGGTGTTATTAGATGAGTGACATCCTTCATATTCACATGTTTCTAGATATAGTCAGACTACTCAGAGAAGACACTCAAAGAGTCAGGGAGTTACATGTCCATCTCCTAGGCCTCTGAGGGCACCAAATGCAGGGGACAGGGGGTTACTAGACCATCCACTAGTGAAGGTATAGATACATGTGGTGGCATGTTGATGGGCCATCCTACAAATTCAAGAGGCATTCATGCTTAGATCTTTATGATGATATCATATGTTTGATGATGGACATATGTATCCCTCTTTGATTTTATTGATGGACTCTTGATGTATATTTTGATATAGAAATTTGATATATCTTACCCCATCCTTTTGATACTTATGATGTATTCTTCTTTGATGTCATTATACATTGGAATTTTATGATTTTGGCGGTATATTATTATACCATATCATATTTGATGGATACATATTTATAAGGTTCTATCTATATGCATCCTTTTGTGGTTTTGTTTATGCAGTATGTATGGATGTATTTTACTTATTTTAATGCTAAATGTATGAATTCTTATGAATGTTTTACCTATATAGATGCATATATGGATTCCTTAATTAGATGGATAATGTATGGAAAAAAAATTATATGATGCTTTCTTTTCTATGGATGTGATGGTTCTATATGATGATGCAATGCTCAATATTTATTATGATAATTTCTAATGATCTAATTCCATGGGTAATGTTAATGAATCTACTTATTTTTATGTAATATTCAATGCAACTAAATGATGATGATATATTTAATGATATGTAATTGATTGAAATGAATCTAGATTTAAATGTAATGTATTTTTTTTTGTTAACGTCCAATATATTCCAACTAAAGAATAATTTTGATGATTTAACTTGGATGATGGACCCCCCCTTTCCTTGAGAAATCCTATAATGATTATTAATTTAATAATTAATCTAACATGAATGCAATGTGCGAATGTAACTAAACTATTGTCACTTTTCAACGGATCAATATATTTTGCAATTATCATCATTGAGATTTTTGGTAGATCATTTTGAAATTGGTACAACCCTCATTGGTTAGATTTTCAAACCATGGTGGTATGAATACCACTTTAATTGGATTCAATGTGGCAAGTGTCATCATTGACATTTTCATTTTAAATCATTGAAATTGGTACAACCTTCACTGATTAGATTTTCAACCATGGTCGTATGAATACCACTTTCATTGGATTCAATATTGCAAGTGGATCTTGGCATTAAGGTATTAATAACCTAAATGTCCTAGGTATCCTTTTTCATAAATAGACAAAGAATGAATTCTTTCCATATGTCAATGTCCTCGATAATTCTTTGATGATCATGTCTTTAGATTGACTTGCATACTTCTTTGAATCAATCCTACAAGCATAAAACTAAGAAAATATCATGCTTCATCATTGCTCCTCCCATCAAAAGACATCCTTGATTTTCTAAAAAAGACATGATGTCAAAAATCAAGAAACACATTTGAATTTATTATCCATTATTATTTAATCCATAGGTTCAAAAGAATTTAATCCATTTTCTTCTATTTTGATTTTTTCAAGTTGTTCGATTCGATGTTTGGGTTTGATTTTCATATGTTGCATCGGGATATTGGTTGGAATTTGGATGTTTGAAATTTTTTGATGTGGATTGTTTGAAAATTTCAAATGTCATGATTCTTTCTCTTGGTTACACATGTTTGTTTTATGCTTGTGTTCATGTCAATGATGATTGCCCTAAGTTTGGATTTGCCCCAAGTTTAGATTTTGACAACGATAATAGACTAAGACCAATTCTAAACCATGATAGAAGCTTTCATGGATGATTGTGCTATGCAACTTTGGGGTTTTATTATGACTACATACATGGATGAAAAAATGCAGCTGGATATATACAAGGATGACGTAAATGTAATGCAATGCTTGATAGATAAAGGAGCTCAACCTAGAGCAAGTAGCACCTATTTGCCAGGTTTTCACTACTTGGATTTATTATATTTTTTCTTTTTACTTTCTACCAAGGTGCCTATTTTCTAGGTTTTCACCAAGGTACTTTTTCTATTTTTATTTTTATTTTTTTTTATTTCTTTATTCGGGATCCATATTTATTATTTTTTATGTGGGCATCATTTGTGTGTGTGAGGTGTGCAATTCACAAACCTACATGAAACATTAGTTTAATCTCTATTATCAATTCCAATTCTAAAGATCTATGCTAATTAACAATTCAAATTGAAGCAATTAAGAACATCTCATGGATCTCTAGCTAGAATGACTAAAAGAATGCTCTGAGCTGCAAAGAAATCCTAAAGTGACAACCCCTAGAATGATAATTATGCTAAGAATGATGAAAGATATACCTAAGATGAAAATGTATGAAAATTAAGATAAATTTCCCTATTCTAAATTCTCAAATGTACTCTAAAACATGGATGAATTGCAATTATGAAGATGATATGCATGAAATAAACTATGATATGAATTATAACTATGATTCTTGGATGTAATGTGGTAGAGTAAAGTAAATTGGTCAAGTGAATTCATGAATTATACTTAATTATGCCTCCTATTTATAAGATTTCCCAAGGTGTAGGGGGTAAGTTAAGATAACCATGGTCAAAGTATGATTGAGGTTAAGGATTAATGACATGTCCCTTTTGAGTGGAAAAGATTGCTTTACAAGATTGAGTGGTCAAGATAGAAAAGAATTTTTGTAACCCATGTGTTTTGTTTCCTCATTTCCCATTGGTTGAGTGATTTTTGTCATGTAGTGGTGGGTGAGGAATATTAGATTCAATTAATTCAAAAGAATTAATCTTTAGCCATGATTGATTTATTGAATTGAATTTAATCAATTGATGAACTATGTAATTAAATGATTAATTTAATTACCTAGTTCTTTGATTTATTGATCTTAATTAAATTAGAATGGCTTGTATTTAATTGATTTTTATTTTGACTTGTGTTGACCAATTTTAGGTGTATACACTACTTGATTTCCTAATTTGGGTAGTTGCCTTTGCCGACATCATTTTTTGTAAAATCTCCTTCAATTGACATGCTAATTGCAAAAATGAATGCATCATTTACAATTTGGTACTCTAGGCTGAAAGGATCAAGCTCTTCTTTTGACACCAATTGAGGGTAAGTCTTGTATATATATGATTTCAAGTCTTGCAATGAACCCTTTACTGTCAACCCTAGATGAAAAGCTTGGGCGATAGATATACAATGTAGGTCATATAAAACCTCAAGTCAATTTTGACACTATGTAATTTCTCATCAAGATTTTAACGATGAGTTCTCCCCAATATATCTTCTTTCTCATCTTCTAAATGATGTTGATGTAGAGCACCATCCACATCTCTAGCTTCCTAGCTTATGGCAGACCAAAGAATCTTCTCAATAATGTAACATAATTCTTCATGTCCTTAGTGAGGTACACCCTATGAATATTCATCTTCTCATGTTGGTCTTACTTGCAAAGCCTCTCCAGTTAGTTGTGGTTTATTTTGACATCTATGTTCAGCTCATCCCTATAGTATCATTCTACCCACTCCTTTAAAATATTAACGTACTCATTGGGGGTAGGAATATGCAAGACCTATTTGATGTTGGTTGGCCTGATAGCTAAGAATACATCACCTTGCTTATTGAGAACCTTTCTTTCCTTGGGCTTGTAATGCTCAAGGCTATTATCATTGTGAGGTCTAGAGATTGAATGGAGACTAGAAATCCTATTGCATGGACAAGATTAGAAAGAGCTAGGGAAGAGGCATCAGGTATGCTATTGTTGGGATTTTATATTCTCTAGATAAACTCATTAAATTCCATGTGACTGATGTCAGTATTTTTGATCTCACTGTGGATATTTCCAAACTTGGAGGGATTTGAATAGCCAATGAACTTGTACTTCATTACAGTCACTAAAGACATACCTTATTGTTCTGCACTAAATAATAGGACACTTGTCTATATCACTTATTATAATCAAATCAACCTAACTTATGCAATAAAAATAAACAAATACAAGGAAAAAATAACCAAAATTCCTCTAAAATAGGACACAAGACCTAGAAAATCAATGCAAAAAAAGGAAAACCCCCTTAAAAATAATTTTATCAAAGTTTTGGGGGTTTTGGATCAAAGCACCCCTAACACTGTGCAATAAATTACAAGTCATTTTATGATGATATAATCAAGGAATCAGGGTTTGGGGTCCTTGACTCTCTTTCATGGATTGGGGTTACCAAACCCCTGATACACTGATGCCCAATTCTATAACCTAGGTTCCTTCATCGGGGATTAAGGTTACATGATTCCTGATCCTCTTTCACGAATCAAGGGTCATGGGAACCCTGAAACCCCACACAAACCCTTAGAAAAAATTTGCAAACCATGGGGATTGGAGATCTCTTGGTCCCTAATCCTCTTTCAGGGATAAAGAATCATGAGATCCCTGTCACCCTAATAATCAATGGCTAGGGTTTGATGAATTTTACGATGAGGGATTCTCTGATTTTAGGGTTTGAAAAGTGGGAGTGAAATTTGTGTTGAGGGATTGGGAGAGGAAAACCAATGACATACAACAAGAAAAAGAAAAGGCACAAACAACAAAAACAGATGGGAGCTGCTAAAAAATACAGGAAGACCAAATGGAAGAAGATAAAACAAAATGAAAACAAAAACCAACCTAAGATGGAAAATGAGAAGGCAATGGACAACCAAATTAAAATAATAATGATGATAAATAAAACATCTTAATCATGTGCTCGATGACCTCAAATCAACAGTTAAAGTATTGGGAGAAAAATAAAGTTCATGTCTTAGAGGAATCAAAGTGCACAAATGAGGGGTTCGAGCTCCTTTTATAGTGCCCAAGTTGACATTATCCTCAACCCCCAATCCATTGAGCCACAAGGGGTTGATGTTTTGGGGGTTGGGGATGTCAAGGATCTAGCAAGGACCTTGAACCCGTGACACCCTAAAACTCAACCTTAGACTCAATGATTTTGATGTTTCGGTGCCTCAGTGCTTCTAGGTCTCCGGGACTTGAGGAATGGAAACCACCCCTGAATGCTCAACACCACTTAAAAATCCAACTTAATGGGAAGGGTAAAAGGAAAGAAAAAGAAAGAAAATAAAAAAGGAAGAAATTGGGAGAAATGACAAAGACCTCATACTCATACATCGAGCTTTGGAGAACATGGAGTTCACAATCTGACTCACTTGATATGACTGATTTACAAGAACTTTTCCAAAATAAATGGGGTCCCCATTAGGGCATAGGACCAAAATGGGGTGTGACTTGAGAGGACACAACAATTATAATTATCAAGTATCAATTTATTGCTCAATTATTATCCTTAAAAAGCAAATCAAATATTTAACTAGACTCCTTATTACAACAATGGAAAAACTATTAAATTACATGGTGAATGATGTATCTTGAAATTGCATAAGTACAATATGTTATTATCACAATGATAATACACATCTCATTTTACTTCACCAAAGTGTACTTACACAATACAAATAATACATTTAAAACATAATTTGATAAGACTTAGGTATGCATTCATAAGGTTATATTATTTAATTAGATATTGTTGACCACGTGCCCTCTTAAAATTAGATGGCATTGTGTGTCAACAACATCTAGGAATATCCTACAATGTTATAAAACACATCCCTGGTCCTTTGAAACACACTCCTATATTTTTTTTTTTTAAAAACTTATAGACCAGAATCTCAGTAATACAAACATGCAGGCACATAAACCCACATCCTACTCATTGTAAAAAATTAATTTAGATTTAAAATTGAAACAAATAAAAATCCCAAGATTCATATTCCAATCTATTGCAAACTTCAAATAGAGCTTAATAAATAAATGTAGTCAACACAATAACATAAATAATCAATTGAAATGTTACTATTGACTCCATTATTCAATGATTTTCTTTATTGATAGGTGGTATGTGGATGCTCATTTTCTTGAAAATTGCCAATCTTCATAACATATACTTAGTTCAAAGTGTGATTATAGGAAAAAGATAAAAGAGAGCCACCATTTATGGAATTTTGGAAGAGGCAATGGACAATTGATATTTGATGGTGAGATCAATGTGCAGGATGAATGAGAGGATTTACATAGGATCAAGAAGAGAATGGAGGGTTGAGATGGAATTGTCAGAATGTGAAGGGCTTAGATTTATTTGCTAAATTTGACAAGTAGTTGCAATCATGAGGGACATAAGGGAAAAGTATATCAAGAACCCCTTTATTTAGGTTTGGTGGAGAGAATACTAGAGATATGAGTACAAGTGTACTTAGGTGTCCTTTATTCTTGGGATGTGTGAGTGAATATAGTTATAATATTATTTAATTATTGTACCCATGCGTGAGGTGGAAAATAGTACAAAAAATTATTTATTTACATGAGATGAGATGGAAAATGGGATTTATTAAATAATATTATTATTTAATTTAGTAGGAGACTTAAGGTGAATGGGACTTGTCTAGGTGATGTGTTTGGTTGTTTAGGACTAGGGAAATATTTAGGTTTCTACATTTTTTCCTAATTTGATATAATGTTGCAATAAAGTAACATGGTATTAAAGAAGATTACAAATTATAGTTGGATGAAGCTTTGGTGGTAGGTTGCCTCATTCTTTTGGATGATGATGGAAGTGATGCCTCCTCAACAAAGTTGTTGGACTAAATGGAGTCATAAAGGTTCCTTTAAAAGGAAAAATTATTATAAAAGGATGTGTCGTAATGTATAAAATATTACTTGGAGGAAATCATGTTGGGATAATGTACATGCCATGGATATAGGTCTAATGATGGGTGAGGACCAGACATATTGATTTATGTCACTAAGATGATAAGATGATCAGTTTATATATTGCATGCTTTTACATGTTGGATGATGAGATCTCACAAGAATGTAATGTAACTATAATGACATGTGATTTGAATTACAAGTGGTCTACTTTGATTTTTTTACTTTCCTAGAATGTCATCCACATAATCTTACAGAATATCATGTAGAACATCATACAAAATGACAATTGTCACCCTCTTAAATACGTGGCACCAATATTTATCAGACCAAACAACATGAATTTTTAACCAAATATTACATGAAAGGTTATAAATTTGTCTTATGTTGGCCTTCTAGTGCTATCTGACTTTGGTTTTACCCTAAAAATTCATCCATAAGCGATAACATGGACCTCATTATCGCTTGTCAAATCTACTATCATGTCAATATTCAGAGACCTAGAAATTCATCTTTCGGGAAAACCTTTTCATATTTATAAAATCTCTACATACCATGTTCCATTAATTTTATTTCTTGATAAGACTACATTAGATACCCACCCTGGACAATTAATAGGCCAAACAAATCCAACATCTAGCAACTTTTGAAATTCTTTGACTAGGAAGGCCACCTTAGGATGTGTTGGTGTAATTAAATATTCTTAATTACATTTTAATTAAGCTTACTTAGGATAAGGAATACATAGTGCATTGCATATGAGACACCTAGGAGTTTGCATCTTATTTTAGCACATGGTGTAGGAGAATTTCTACTTAAGGTGGTGATAGTTGTTATCTCATTCCACTTTATGTGTGAGATCCACCTTTAGTGCACTTATCACATTATCATCCTCACATTGTTTCACATACTTCATTGTACAATGGAGGATGATCCACCTTTGGTAGACATGTGATTCCACCTAGTATGGTTGATAGGTTATATCCTTCTCATCTCCTAATTATCATGCATTGCCTATATATCCATGCACATCTATATTGTATTCATTGAGCTTTATTGTATTATTGATCATTGTTGAATCTAGTTAATTAAGGATCATATCATTTGCCTATCTCTCGTGTGTTATTCTTTGAGATTCTAGATATTGGCATATTCTTTCATTGCATTAGGAAAATTCTTACATGATATCAATGCTTGATGAAAAATTATTACATGGTATCAGAGCTTGAGGCAAATTCTTACATGGTATCAGAGTCATAGGAGTGTTCATTGCATAACCATTAGATAGATGTTTTCTTCAGGGCCACGATTTAGATCTGGAAGTGCAACATATTGTAGTAGTTTTTAGAACAAGATCTGACCTCACCATTGCATCCTTGAGTGTTCATTCTAGTGAATTTTGATTATAAAAAAATCCTACTTTGGGAAAAAGTCAAATATGAGGAAAATTATTTTTTTCATATCAGACTTGTGAAGCCCAATTTGCAATTTGGTACAATTTATTTTCGGAGAATTGTATTTTTAGATCTATTCTATAATTTGTGTTTTTGGATCTGAGATTATTTTCAAAAAAAAACTTGGGGCTCCAACCCTGGTATTTGTCAGTTTTTGGCAGACAACAGGGGGAGAAAATATTCAGTTTTTAAAAAATAATAGTAAGTCCACATATTTTATGCATGTGGGACAAAAATGTTGATTGAGCTCAGCTCCCTGAGCTCCATGGCGAGCTCAGAGCTTGTCGAGTTGAGTTGAGTCCCCTACCAAGCCAGACCCTGCATTACCTCCCGTCTACTCCACGGTGAGTTTAAAATATCTACCTGAGATGAGAGATGCATTTCCTAAGATCCACATTGTGTGATCTCATTCCTTTTTCACCGAGTGAGCTGTTTCCATGACTCATCGAGCTCTTTCCCACGCTGCAAAATCCCAACAAAAGTACATTCATTGTCACATCGCATTATTATTTTCATCCACGTGATTCAAATCGCCAAGCACATCGTGAGTTCCTAACATCAGCTCCTCATGCGAGCTCCTCACGCAGTGAGTTGGGACCTTGCCTCCCAATGCGGGTATGACAGTTTCCCTTTGCATACATTTTTTTTCAACCACCCAATCAGTATACTTGTGCCCTTTGTTACATCAACATGCATATTCTAGAGCCATGTTAGTGATCCAATGAGCATAAAAATTGTTGATGTTAGCACTGCGTCAGTGATATTTTGAAAATTTTGTGACCCCCTCTCTTTGGCATTTTTGAATTTGGAGGCGATTTTTGAAACCCCATAACTTGGTCATTTTGAGGCCTTTTTTGATGCAATTGTTTTTTATTTGGGGTAGAATTTTGCCCTCTTTAGTGTTGTGCAAGTATTTTTATTTTGATGGACAAATTTTTTAGAATTTACAGTTTTTTATGATAGTTGTTGTCCAATCCTGATTTCTACAACTTCAATGGCTTCATTCGGACTCATACGAACACATTTTCATGTGTCATTTTGTAAGGTGCATGAATTTTTGTCTACTTTTAAGATTTTCTATCAAATTGTATCCATTGTAAGTGGACATAGTACTTTGAGTATTTGGTTTATTTTGGCCTATTTTTGGCACTCGTAATTTATTCGATACTTGAGTGGTCTTGTATTTTATTTCAGTCTGCTATAGTATCATTTTGATAGTTATAATAATGTAAATTAGAAGCCCAATTTTATTTGATTTGCAAGTGGAAATTGTACATGCACTAAGTATAAAGTGCCAAAAGCGTCCTTTTTTTTTGGAGGGGGGGGGGTTCTTTGATTGTGTGCATTGTGGGGGTGTAATGATTTTTTGATCTTATTTTTTCATGTGAGAAGTGCATCATGGATGAAATTATGGGTATTGCAATACATCCTATTGTAATAACTTTTATTGGGGGTAATTATGCATCAGGGGAAAAAGAGTCATCACATATTGTAGATCACTTAATCTCTTGCCTCATCTTTATGGACTCACCCCTGAACCAAATTCATGGTGGGATAAAGGTATTTGGGAAAAAAATAATGCTCATATCATATTTTTTATTTGTGACAACATCAATCAATTTCTCTTCTACAAAATCTATCCCAAGTTCAGTCGTAGTGAGTGCCCACGCATAATTTGGAACATTATTTGGGAGCTTTATGGATATCTACATGTTCCTCAATTTCTAGATAATCTTGTTGCATATTGTGTCATTCCAATTGATGGTGTAGACAATATTCATTTTGATGATGTTTCCTCAAGAAAGATATCTAGGTGGGTCTATATTCCAAAGCCTCCACTTGAAGATACTTCTCCAGTTGAGATCACTTCTATTGTTTCTCTTGATGATGCTTGTATTCCTATAGACATGGATTCTTATGATTCAATACAATGGGATATTGCTTGTCTTCCAAATACAAATCCATGGGATGAATTCTTAACAGACATTGCAGGTTTGTTTGTGGAGTCCTACATTAAAGATTTGGGAGACATCATTGATGGCATTCATCTTCTCTTTGATGAAGATGATCCTTCTTTAGTTATTGTGAGGGAACACTTTTACCCTCATCTTCCTTCTCCAATTGATCCATCTTTCAAGTTTGACATGATTGTGGATCATTTGATATGGTATTCGGAGGAGGTCTCTTTATCTTCAAAGAAGACATTTGAGTCTTTGGAGATCAACATTCATGAGTCTCTTCCTTTATTTTATATGTCACATTCTTGGTTCAAGATTATCATGCTTATGTGTTGCAAAATTCTATACAATTTCTAGAGACATCATACATTTTGAGGTTTCTTCCTACATATTGGGGAGGCTTCATTCATACACCTATGACATTGTTTCTTCCCAAGGGGAGGAACATTATTAAGTTTTCATGGAGCAATTTCTACATTGATCCTGGAGCATCTACCATTAGTGTACTTTCTACATTGACAGGAAACTACCTTGTCTCTCTTCATACTTCCTATTCAAAGGAGACAACTTTTTCTTTGGATCTTGTTCACAATAAGTTGTTATTGGTTCCCTTTTTGTCACCTTCTATTGGGTATGTTCCTGATTGGTTCATGGCATCTTCATCATTCGAGGACATGGTGACACGTGATCATATTTCAAAGACATCATACTTCATTTGGATTCCTCTCCGTGGTTCCTATATTGAATTGGAAGCATTCATGCATTTGGACTTAGTATATCTTCTTCCCAAGGGAAGAAATATTGTTTGTAGGCATTGGTCTATGTTTTTCCTTCAAGCACTCACTATTCTTGCAGGACATTGTTCATTATGGGGGGCTATCATGTCTCCTTCTTTCCTTCCTATGGGGGGATGCTTGATTGTATATACATGATGTATATAATATTGGGGGGTCTTGAGTACTCCATGTTAGTAATAACTGAGAGGGGGGGTGAATCAGTGGCCTTAGAAATTTATCCAATTTTAAAATTTAATCCATCAATCAATAATTCTCAAATTATTAAGTCCCAAAAAGATGCATGCCTTTGAAATACTTGAAACAAATAACTATCTGTCAGTTTTTACCTTGTCTGTCCTTATTCTCTTTGATAACCAATAATAAGTAAACTATATTTATCGATACTCAGTAAATATGCAGAGTATACCAGTCAATCCATAAATGCATATGTAGAATTAAAACAATAAAGTAATGAACCATACACACATATAACACACGGATTTTAATGTGGAAACCCTGTTAAGGGAAAAACCATTTGGACCGGTACCCCAAATTTTCACTCTTTTGAAGTGAGCCATGTTAGGAGCCAACCCTGTTAAAGGTTACAAACACACTGTTAAGTGTGACCTTGTTAGAGGAATTTCAATACATAGGTTGTCACTTAGTATCTGGCATCTACGCTACCATCCTTGAATCAGTATCATGATTGTCAATAGGCTTTATGCAAATCTTACTACCATCCTTGAATCAGACTCCTTCTTAGACTGTCAATAGGCTTTAGGTAAGACCGGTGCTACTATCATGAGTCAACCTTCTGGTAATCTGTTAGGATATAC
>MU228469.1:2379517-2390543 GCA_018584345.1 Thuja plicata | reverse complement strand
CCATGAAGCAAAGTTGTCCTTGTTCAACTTGGGCACATCTCGTCTATTCATCTTATGATCTTTTACTTAGGTCTTGAAACCTTCCTTCTAAGCACACAAGCTCTGATACCAATTGTTAGTAATAACTAAGAGGGGGGGTGAATCAGTGGCCTTAGAAATTTATCCAATTTTAAACTTTAATCCATCAATCAATACTTCTCAAATTATTAAGTCCCAACAAGATGCATGCCTTTGAAATACTTGAAACAAATAATTGTCTGTCGGTTTACCTTGTCTGTCCTTATTCTCTTTGATAACTAATAAGTAGTAAACTGTATTTACCGATACTCTGTAAATATGCAGAGTATGCCAGTCAATCCATAAATGCATATGTAGAATGTAAAATAATAAAGTAATGAACCATACACACATATAACATAAGGCTTTTAACATGGAAACCCTGTTAAGGGAAAAACCACTAGGACCGGTACCCCAAATTTTCATTCTTCTAAAGTGAGCCCTGTTAGGAGCCAACCCTGTTAAAGGTTACAAACACACTATTAAGTGCGACCTTGTTAGAGTATTTTCAGTACATAGGTTGTCACTTAGTATCTAGCATCTACGCTACCATCCTTGAATCAGTCTCATGACTGTCAATAGGCTTTATGCAAATCTTACTACCATCCTTGAATCAACCTCCTTCTTAGACTATCAATAGGCTTTAGGTAAGACCGGTGCTACTATCATGAGTCAACCTTCTAGTAATCTGTTAGGATATACCTCAGCTACAAAATACTGTTAAGTCCTGCTCTGTTAAGAGACTTAATGCTTCAATGGTTAAACTGAAATAAAATGACATGTTTCTAATGCAATTGAATTGCAGATTTTCAGATCTATTTACTTACAATATCTTTCTGATCAATGTATCAATACAATTCCTTTGTACTTAACTCTTTTTGCTCTGTGATGCTGCGCTTTACTATCCGTCGGTGTCTGCAGAAACTTTTAGCTCTTCCTCAGCTTGATTGGTCAAGATTGCATGAAGTTAATCCTTCATCAGTTTCTCTTCAAAATCTTCTATCAGTTCACTCCCCCATGTATCTGATTGCTTATTGACCACCACAGAGAATGAATTATTCTTGTCTCTTAAATAGACATAATTCCTTAATTCTAGGTTCTTGATTCTTGATTCTTGGCATGAAAAAAAATCCAGCCAAATTGATTTATGGCTTTAATTCCTAATTTATCTTGTAGTTATCTTCTTGCCAATTGTACAAATCATTTACTTAACTGTGGTAAAATAAAACAAATAAAACAACTAGTTAAGTCTATCCTTTAGCTCTGCCAGCTAGATATTTTGTCATTTTCTGATCTCTCTGTTCTGTCGGTCAATTCTGCAGTTCATCGCTGGTGACAATTGTGAGTTCCATCTGTGTAACTTCAGTTAGCTTCAGGATCTCCGTCTGTTGGGCATCATTGGATCTTTCTCATTGGGCAACACTATTTTTAGCTCGTCGGGCATCCTTTGATTCTGCTTTATCGGGCAACACTGTCTTCTTCTCGTCGGGCATCGCTGTGACTTTATCTCTGTCTTTACGGATGGTGTGCACTCCGTTGGTGGTCTATCACTTAGTGAATACTTGAATTTTATGCATTGTTGAAAGCATAACCTTTATTCCATTGATTCTCTGAAGTCTTTGGCATTATGTATATGACCATACAGATGATATCAAGTTGACATCAATGAAAATACAAACCATTAACTAATTTAAGGTCTTGCATCATCTTCAACTTAATATAGTCAACCATTTAATCAGTTACATGTCATCACTCCATCCACTCATGCATCTTGTTTATTTTTATCTCTCTTTTTTGAGGGAGTTTTTTCCCATGAGGTTTTCTCCCTTTCTCTACTTTATGAGAGATTGTATTGCTTTGCATTTGCATTTGCAATTTTATATTGTACATGGGTACCTAACATGACTTAGTAGTCGAGACCCATCTTGCATTGTCATCTTGCATTGTGAGTTTAAGTGCATTCCCCTAAGTTGCACTTAAGGGGGGGTGTTGGTGTAATTAAATATTCTTAATTATACTTTACTTAATCTTACTTAGGATAATGCATGCATAGTAGATTGCATATGAGACACCTAGGAGTTTGCATCTTATTTTAGCACATGGTGTAGGACAAATTCCACTTTAGGTGGTGATAGTTGTTATCTCATTCCACTTTATGTGTGAGATCCACATTTATTGCACTTATCACATTATCATCCTCACACTGCTGCACATACTTCATTGTACAATGGAGGATGATCCACCTTTGGTGGACATGGGATTCCACCTAGTATGGTTGATAGGTTATCTCTTTCTCATCTCCTTTTTATCATGCATTGCCTATATATTTAGGCACATCTATATTGTATTCATTAGGATTTATTGTATTATTGACCATTATTGAATCTAGTCAATTAAGGATCGTATAATTTTCCTATCTCTCTTCAGCTATTCTTTGGCCTTCTAGATCTTGGCATATTCTTTCGTTGCATTAGGCAAATTCTTACATGATATGAATGTTTGATGCAAAATTCTTGCATGGTATCATAACTTGAGGCAAATTCTTATAGGATATAATTTTTTTATCTTTAGATGAACCTATTTGGCATTGGATTGTACCATAAGGTGTTAAACAACCAAAGATCAATTCAAGAAAATTGTGTTATTGTAGGACCAAGAAAATATATCTAGGTAATCTCAAAGTACGAGAGAAATATATATCTTCAACTAAGGATCTAAAGTAGTTGTTATTCATATCAATGTAGGCATTTCATTTGTTCCTATATTTATGTCTAAAACCTCCTTAATAAGGAATGGTGACCCATGTTGAAGTGTAGTGGAAGCCAAAGGAATGTGAAACTCACTATTAAATGGTGTTTTTTTAATATTAAGTGTGGGTTTTGATGGATCTTTTAGTGGTTATTCTTAAATATTTTATTGTTCTTCAAAGTTACTGATGAACTCAATAAGATTTTAAATCCCTTTATTCTCCCAAGGGAATGTGATCTAGGGATTGCAAGAGCTATATAATGGCCTCAAATTTTTGAGATGTGTCTAATGTAGGGGGATTATGTTGGTCCCATTTGATGAGTTTAGGGTATTGTAGGTCAAGGTGGAAAGAAAGAATGACATTATCATGGAATAGGTTCATGATAATAAACTCTTTAAAAAAATGAGGAATGGCATTCACTTTGTTATCATGTCAAGATTAGAAGAGGTATGCCAGTAATTATTAGGAAAATTGACAATGGCACCATGATACTCATCATAAGTGTCATATCATAAGCCAATAATTCAATCTTTGGATGATATATCAACAAGATCAAGGGATACCTTGCTCGTGTAAAACAAGACCTTTTTTAGAGTTTATTTTACTATAGATGAAAGGGAATGGGATATATTTGTGTTCTTTAATTGAAGTAGCATACTATTCATCTTTCTAAAGTTATGTAGGATCAAATACTCTTGTGTCCTTACCAACAAGATAACCACTAAAAGCGAAGGTATTGGGCCATCATTGTAATGTGAGGAAGAGATATTGTGGATTTGTGGATTTGGTATTCTTAATGCATACTTTATCAAGGATTTTGAATTTGGATTTTAAGTATGGGTTTTTAGTGGATTAAGTGACAGATGTGGAAGCTAAATCAGTAGGGTCAATATATGATGTGGATTTTGTGGAAGATAAATTCAAAATAAGGACAATAGTTGTCATATTTCCTTGAATCAACATTTTTTAATATAGATCTAGGGGTGGAGATCACCAAGAATAGTAATCTCCACACCATTGTATATAAACTTAAGGCATTTATGCTTTGGAGAGGGTACAAAATGAATGGAGTGGAACCATGGTCAACTAAGAAATATATTTTATGGAAGGTCTAGACTTAGGGCATGACATAGGGTAGGTTACAATTAGGGTCATCTTTGATAGGAAGGTAAATAGTATTAACACTAATTCTCTTTGTGCATTATTGTAAGCCTTGATGGTGATAGTATGAGATGCCAAGGCTTCTACTAAAAAACCCAAGTGTTGCACTAGTCTAAGTGTACAATTTTTTAGGCATAAACCATTATCTAATGACCACACATTTTATCTTATATTTGGAAATGTAAGCCTCCATATGGAGGAGAGGATTACATGATGGATCAAGTGGAGCAAAATAATTTGGAGTGAATGTGGGGTGATGATTTATGGAAAGATGACCAATGAGGGAATGAAAGTGTGAAGGTTCAATATTAATAAAGACTTGAGATTCTTGTAGGATTAAAATGTCCTTCTGAGTGGGGGATGTTTCTAGGAGCTTGAGAATGAAAATTTGGCTTGGATTTTTTACTTAGAAGTCATATCTTTTTTGAGTATTTGAATCGTATGAAGTGGGACCTTGGATGGTGAATTTTATACACTAACTTGTGAAAACATAATTAAGTGTTTTTAAGTTAATGGTATGTAACCATTCATTAGATTGCTCAATGTGTTTAACAACAAAGTGAGTGAGGATTTTTTTTGGTGAGGTGTTTGACTATCCTTCAATTTCAACTTCACCTTTATTTATGAGGTCTTGATTATCTTTGAAATTTTTTAAGATTGTTGAATTCATACAAAGGACTGCTATGTAGTGTCTTCATATTATAGAAAGTGAATTAATTAAATTAATTGATTAAGTAGTCCTAAAATTTAAATAATATTATAAAATATTTATTTAACTAATTAATTTAATTATAAAATCCTCAAAGACACCCATAAGATTACAATGATTGCAAAGTAAGTACATAACCGGTCAACATATCTAAATGAATCTTACAACATCAACTTGCATAACAGACCGACTAAATACACAAGGAAATGACTATGCAGACATCAAAAGGATAACTGCTAAGACAGTTTTTTTTAATTTAATAATTAAATAAAAATTCTCAATGTGCAAATTTAAATTTAAATAAACATTTCCCAATACACAGTCCACTCGAGCATCCATAATTCTTACTAAAGTTAAAACAACATGTCCAAAAGTTTCCCACAAAACTCTAAAGTGACATAGACATTCTATGAAAATTCAAATCTAACAAATATTTAAAAAAAAAATTAAAAAAAAAATTTAATTATTAAGTAAAGGTTGTAGAGAACAGACAAAAAAAAATTAAAAGAATACAAAGATAACAATTTATGAATGAATTTCAAAGATCAACTCCAAATCAGATGAACAATCAAATGTAAAATGATCTGTCTTTTAATGTTAGTATTTCCGTTGTCATGTGCAGATACAGTGATGAATGAAAGCCTCTATTCGATCCTTTGTAAGTCTGATGCAACCGTGATCCCTCTTTACACAGATGCGAACAGTCGATGGTTGCGATTCCTCTGTAATTTTTTTTGTAGTTAATCTTGCAAAATAAATTATAGATCTAGCTGAAAAAGGAGAATTTTTTTTGTAGTTAATATTGCAAAATAAATTATAGATCTAACTGAAAAAAGGAAAAAATTTGTGGTTAATCTTGCAAGATAGGGGAAAAAAAAATAGTTAATCTTGCAAAATAAATTATAGATCTGGCTCAAAAAGAGTAGATCTAGCTCAAAAAGAGGAAAAGCTTGCAGAAATACGAATACAGATGAAAAGAGGAAAAGAGAAAATGAATTAAATCTCTTATTCCATAATAATTTACAATCTCATATAATGCGCCTATATATGCAGAATATATTTTGTCCTCCAAATAGAGTATGTGAATGCGCTGATTAATAAACAAACTGATATTACCACTGAAACAAGGAAATGAATCGCTAAACTCCACAGAATTGTGATATTAAGAGGATGTAACCTGAAAAGCATCGAATACAAAATAGATCTGAATACTACAATTTTGCCTCTGAAAGAGACTTTACAAAATTGAAGTAACGATCGCATCTGTAATTACTGACTAGTGAAGTTGTGCATTTCCGAAACTGTAAACAAGGAATCCGCTTCTTAATTTAAAAGTGCAATTGTAAATAAAAAGATATGAAATGATTGATGGATGATTATATACATGAGGTTCACATTTTTATGCACTTATTGATTTAAAACCTACATTTGTTGATTTAATGTCTCTTTGTTTTTTGACAATATTGCACTAATAGTTGTGACTTTAAAGTTGTTATTAGTACTTGTTGTTAGGCATAGTACTATTATAATGAGTTTTTGCTACCTAGTGATTAAAAACTCTTATTTCTACCAATCAAAATCAATTATTTTTAAACTTTATTATAAAATTTATATTTTCTATATTATACAAGCATATTTCTTACATTTATAAATTAAGAAAATTACTTTAGAGCTATATCATTGGCTTATTGCCCGACATTTATACATGACATGTTAATTGCCATAATATTTCACAAAGGGAGGTTGGCTATATAATAATGAAATTTCATGATGAATGCTCTATTATATTATTATATTATATAAAATATAATAATATATTATATATAATATTTATTTATTTTTATGAATAGAGGCCTTTACTATTAATAATATAAAAAAGTACAGTATTCACAAAAAAAGCTCAGGGGATTAAAAATCACCCCGCAAAGAGTCATTTGGCTTCATGTCAAAATTTAATAACTATTCATCAAAAAAAACATATAAGAAGCCCTCAGGCTGCGAGAGCAGTAGCAGAAGAGGGCAGAGGATCTTTATCATTTGGATTGCCCCAAACATTGGGCCTAGGGGTCTGGTCAGGAAGCGACCACCCATCATCAATTTCTTCTTTTTCCATTTCTCCTTCCTCCCGTCTTGGATAAATTGCCAGAGCCAGGCGGGGGATCTTATCAGAAGGGGCGGGAGGCCACACAGGAATAGTGGCCAATGGCCGAGAAGCAGTAGAGGCAAGCACGGGAGGCCAGCCAGCAGCCGAGGCCTTCCTATTAGGAGGAGAGGTGGAGTGGAGGCGCCAAGAGCATGGTGTTCTGGATTGCCTCGCCGAGGCACTCCTGCTATGACACCGGCCCGGGGTGGCGTGAGGTCAACAAAGAGAAAATATGGTGGCACTTGAGCAACAGTACACAGGGCATCACCCCAATATTGCAGCAACTCCTTCAAGTGGGCAACCTCAAGGGCCACCTTGTTAGCTTGTACTTGAATCTACATCATGACATTATTACATAAACATGCCTTAGAATAGAGAGAAATAGTAATATCCAGAAAGTTGTGAGTAAAAATAACAACATTAGGGTCTTTCCATAAGGAAAACAAAATATCCATCCTGAAAGTATGCCAAATCTGGGTATACTGGGAAGGCATTGTGGGAGAGTCACCAAGTAGAGCCATATGACAAGAGAAAGGCTCGGGCCAAAATGGCATAAAGAAACTATGAATCCATCTCCAGTAGTTCTGGGCCCGACAACAGACCCAAAAAATATGTAAAATAGTTTCAGGGTGCCCACAAAATTGGCATTTAGGATCAGACACACCTAAGTGCCGAAGTCGAGCTCCTAAGGGAAAACCTTGGTAGAGAAGACACCAAGCAAAATGAACAATTTTGGGTTCAGTGATAGCATCCCAAATAGTGCAGAAATGCCAGCTCCAAGTCTTCTGGGAAGAAGAAAGATGTCATCAATGGTTTAGAGAATCAACCATAGGGAAATGAGGCACAAGCCAAGAGTACCCAAGTTTGGGTTTGTAGCTAGAAAATTACCTATCAAGGTACCATTTCCAATCTTTCCACCAAGGTTTAACTGACTGAATTCCAACTTTGTGTAGGAGATGTGGCGAAATAGCAGAGACAAGCAAGTCAAAAGTCTGACAGTCTAGGCAAGTGAGCCTGAACTGAATCGAAAGATCATCCCAAAAGAGAAGACTCATGGTGGCTCTGGAAAACAAATCCTTGGACATTTGAATGCCTCATTTGTGAAAATGAAGAGCACTAATACATTGGATTCTAGCCAGAGGAAACCCTTGTTGTGCAAAAAGTGGGGACCACCAAATATTCTATTGATTGAAAGAAAGCCCATCCCAGAAGCCATTGCCAACCCAGTGAAGCCAGTGTTTGACAGGTTCCCAGGCTCTCCAAATGTTTTTGGAAACAAAGGTACCTTGGATTTGAACAGGGTGCTTCATAACCAGGAGGGTTTGAAAGCCAATCCCTTTCCATGTCAGTTTGTGCAAAGGATACCCAAAAGAAATGCAATGGCGAAGCAAGACTTTCCAGGCCTCATTGCTTGTGAGACAACACACGACCCATTTCGCATAGAGGGCCAGGCCCTGCTTCTGAGTATCAAGTAATTCAAGCCCACCAGAGGCCTTGGGGGAGACAAAAAAATTCCTAGGCAACTTTGTAAAATCCATGGTGATCAGCACCAGAGGCGCAAAGAAAATCTCTCAACAATTTCTCGATCTTCTTATAGGAGGCCTTTAAAGGAGCCCAACATGAAGAATAGTACACATGAGTAGCAGCCAAAACCTTATATAAAATCTAGAATTTTCCAACAAGCGATGACGGCTTGATAATCCAATAGGTAAGCTTGTTTTCAATTTTAGCAAGCACAACATTCCATAATTCAGTAGAAGTAGATTGAAAAGCAAAAGGTATACTAAGGAATCAAAAAATTTCCCCATGTTGAATCCTGGACCAACCAAACTGGGAAAACTAGGGTAGGTCAGGAAGGGAAGACTGCCTGTAACATAAGGTTTTATGCCACTGAATCGCTGAGCCTGAAGCCAGACAAAAAGTGTCTAAACACTGCAAGGCTGCCTTGATATTTTCTTCATCCTCTGCAAGAGTGAGAAAAGAATCATCAAAAAAATGGACATTAACCAACTGTTGAGTGGTATTGGGTAAAGCAATCCCATGAACATGGCCCTGACAAATAGAGTGAGCTAACAAGTAACCAAATCCCTCAGCTGCCAGAACATATAAGGCAGGAGCAAGAGGACATCCTTGCCGAATGGTTTGAAGATCCCAAAGGTAGAGGAGTGTCTTCCATTAATGGTGATACAAGCAAAGACATCCCTGAAAATCATCTGCACAGATTGAATAAATTTGGGGCCAAAACCCAAAGCGTGAAACATAGAAAGAATAAAAGGCCATTCAATACAGTCATAAGCTTTAGGAAAATCAATCTTAAGAAAAAGGGCTTTCTTTTGTGACATACAAGCCCATTCCATACCTTCCCAAACTACAATGATATTATCTAGAATATATCTTGACTTAATAAAGCCATTTTTCCCTAGCCTAACAATTTGGGGAAGGATGTGACGAATTTTGAGAGCCAGAGCCTTAACAATGATCTTATATGAGACATTGAGAAAGGTAATAGGTTGCCAGTTGAAAATATCTTCCAGATCCCCAACTTTGGGGATGAATTTAATGTTGCCTTTATTGATAATGTCTCCCAGAGATTGGGAGTGATATGCTTCAAGGTAGACCTGGTGTAAATCAGGACCTATGGCATCCCAGAGAGTTTTATAAAACTCAAAGGGAAACCCATCACAACTAGGAGCCTTATCATCAACCATGGCAAAGATAGCTTACTGGAGATCTTGCAGGGTAAGAAGTTGCTCATAGAAATCACGCTGGGATGGTGAAACACATTGAGGCATGACAAAAATACACTCCTTAAGAGCTTGATTTTTGGCAGGAGAAGATTCTTGGGTGGCAAAAACTTGTTCGTAATGACGAACAAAAGCTTGCAGAATATCAGGAAGCTTTGTGAGGAGGGATTGACCATCTTTGATCCTAGTTATGCCCACATTGGTGTGATAGGCATGGAGAGCCACAAAAAAAATTTTAGAGGCCTGATCTACGACTTTTAACTAGTGCAAATGAGCTTTGATCTGATCACCTCTGGCAGCATAGTTGTCTGCAACTTGTTTCTATGATTGGAGCTTGAGGCATTTCATCCTCTAAGTCAAAAGACTTTGTAAATATGTCTTTGATGCCGTGCAACACCTGCTTTTGCTTTTGTTCTATCTTCATCTCTTCCTATCTCTTCTTGCTTTTAAGTAACTCTTGAAGAGTCCCAATTTGTTCAAAAGATAACTCATTGGGATCCCATTGTGGAATCACAGT
Organism: Thuja plicata; assembly: GCA_018584345.1. NCBI lineage: Eukaryota > Viridiplantae > Streptophyta > Pinopsida > Cupressales > Cupressaceae > Thuja > Thuja plicata. The sequence continues at coordinate 2,380,463 of MU228469.1, read as the reverse complement.
GACTTCATCTAGTGTTACATCTAAAAACTGTGACTTCTTCAAGATCTTCTTCTTCTTCATTTCTGGAGAACTTATGCTTGGTAGCATAATATCTTTCCCTTTGACAGTTTCAGTCTCTAATGCCTCCTTCAATTCTATCAATATAGTATGTGGATTCGGCATACCATTGGTTTTAGGACCTGTGGGAGTGGATGATGCAGAGTGTGGTAGCTCAACCAACACTTGTGCTGCCTCTTCTTCTTTAGGCTTATCAACAACATCTGTTGTTACTACTCCACTATCTAAAACTATCTTCACAACCTCGAAAATAGGTGGATCTTGTGAAGTTACCTCTTGTTCATTTTCTTGTTGTTGCCCTTCACTTGCTGAATACTGGCAACTTCAATTTTATCACCAGATGTTGTGGACTTTTCTTCTTCAGTATCAACTGCCTTAATAGGTGAATTAGTATCTTTTCCAATTGGCATCTGTTGTTCCTTGGCATTCAAATTTCTTGGATCATCAACTATATAATCCATAGGACTGTCTGTAGTCAGATCAACAAAGTTTGTTGCATCTAATGCATCCTTGGTCATGTCCTTTTCTACTGCAATTTGATCTTTAAGTATCTGTGGTTCAGGGGTAGTCTTTTCTTCAACTTCTTTTGTCTTTGGCTCGGATGTCCCTTCACCAGATTTCTTGTCTTTTGGAATGAGCAGACCAAAGATCTCTTTCCAAATCCTTGTGCTTTGTTGTACTACACCTTCTATATCATTCTTCAGAACAACATATCCTCTGAGTTTAGGAATAAACTGTAAAGGAGAAAAATGTTGTTTATGAACTAAGAGTGTTTTGATACTCAAATCACTTATCACCTTTACATTTAATGTTTAGAGTGGAGGGAAAGATAAGATATTCCCTTTTATTCTCAAATGCACAAAGGAAGGATCCAAATTGATCAACCCAA
>MU228469.1:2339026-2350239 GCA_018584345.1 Thuja plicata | reverse complement strand
TTGGTTTTGCCTCTGTTGTTCTCTGGTTAAGAACATACCCCACAGTAGGAATTAGAGATAAAACATAATTCATTGAATATCATTTATATAGGGAGTTGTACCTCAATTCAGAGGGAAACTAGATATTATCACAAACGGTTTCCCAACTTTTGTGTAAAGTTGTTCTTCATTATAAAATTGTGAAAATAAAAGAGGATAAGAAGAAGGACAATTTGTTTACCAACATATACAAAAACTATCCTGCTCGGCATTTAACATCCCTGTCTACTCGGCTCGGCAATGTAACTCGGCATACTGAAAAACTTCTCGGCAATGTTGCTCGGCCTTGTATAGTTTTAGCTCGGCCATAGTGATAGCCAACTAAAATTTCCTAATGAAATGACTAAGTGTTGGGCACTAATCATCAAAAAAACATAGAAATTAACAATAACTGGGCAAGATGAAGTTGTAGGCTCTGATTGAACAAATCCAGAGCTAACGCCTTTGTTGAAACACAGAGAGCTTTAGTTTTGACATCATAGGATCGACGGTGGTAGATGGCAAGTTGTCTACCATAAATGTATAGAAAGCGTGATGTACGCCAGATGGCATCATTCCACCATTGAATCTAGCCAGATGATTGTGGTGGTCGAGGCTCAAGGTTCCAAACCCGATGAACGTGGGCCACCGTGGAAGCATGATTAAGATGAAAGTATTATAAAATAAATGAGTGGTGGGAGGTCGTTTCTTAGCTATCTTCCATAAAATATTGAATTGAATGGGGAAATGATCTGACAAGGTCACATCAACAAGAGGAGTAACCGGCAAGGCTTGTTTTTTGGAAAAAGAGAAAAAAGTCTATGTCGTAATCATGGCATGATCAAGCCGTTTATGAATTCTATCAGAAGAAGATCTAAAATTAGACCACATGTGCCAAATGCCATCAGTTTAGCGGCGGCCAAGATTGGGATCAAAAAGGCCCAATTTATTACGCATGTAGTACCAGGCTTCTCATTCCCGAACTGTCCATCGAAAAGGAAAAATTCCATCTTTGTCAGAAGCCACCTCAACCATATTAAAGTCACCACAAAAAATCCAAGTTGCAGGTGGCTGAGAATCTGCAAGCCAACGCCAAAGATGAGATCTCTCAATAGCATCATTAGGAGCATAAACATTAACTATGCCAAAAGAATGATTCTTGATAATGAAAGTGGCCCAAACAGATCGTTGCATGGGATCTGAACCATGATTGTTTAAGAAAGAATGCCAATGAGGAGAAAGGAGAGTAACAACTCCACCTCGACCAGCTTTGTGCTAAGAACAGAAAGAAAGGCTCTTAGGCCAAATAACTTTGCAGGCAGCATCAAGCAAAAAATTAGAAATTTTAACTTCATGGAGGCATAACACATCTAGATGATTAACACGACGATGAACATCCCCGACAGAATACTTTCTAGGCAGGTCTGTCAGACCATATATAATATTATTGATCATATATAATTAAAAAATATATTAATAAAACAAAATCAATATTATTATTATATTTTACAAAATAATTTAATTAACATATGAAAATTGATTATAAATAAAATTAAGATTAGCTTTAAATTATTTATAACTTATAATCAATAATTGTTGAAATAATTATAAATAAAAATGATATTGCTAATGGTTACAATTATCATTACTTTTAAAATTAAAATTTTCTTTTTTGTAAAAGTGGTAAATATACCACAAATTTATTTTTTATGAAATTATTGTTTTTTTACAAACCTAGTTCAAAGAGCATCGGTAGGAAAGAACCAGGAAAAAGAACCTTTGGTCTTGCTCCAAAACATAAAAAATAGGTCACATGGACCATAGAAGAATTCAAAGTTAAAACCAAACCAATTATTTCCCCACAATGTTATATAAAAATATCCCCCCGCCCAGAACCCAGAAATAGAAAATCAAGGACCCACGGGTCCTATGGGCATTATAAATAAATTGTCCCAAGACCCAAAAATCCCAAATAAACTAGAGGAAGGCCTTCCACAAACTCTCTAGGTAGTCGTACGTAGTTAGAAGCAGAAAAGGTGCCTCCATATCCTCACATCGGAAAGAAAGGGGGGATAAGAAGAAGGGGACCCAAGGGATGCAGATGTCGTTGCTGAAGAAATTTGTCTCTCATCCACCTACTGAACGTAAATAATTGATCCTCCATACATAGTGCAAGAATCTAAATAGGATTACACACCCAGAGCGGCACACTTGTACAAAGAGAAACTCTACCTTTGGCTAAAATCCATATGAGTACCACTGATATAGAAAAATTGAAATCCATGAAGCAAGAATATAATCTGAAACACACAAGAACAATTGAGAATATTATAAATCAACATGGAAAGTTAGTCTCAAATAGAAGTATCAAGATTATACCAAATGTGACAAAGAATTCATATACACTTCCTAAAGCGAGATTGATTCATCAATCGCCTTATTTTCCAGAAAATCAGCAACCACATTTGCCTCTCTGAAACAGTGTTTAAGCTCAAAGGATTGAAAAGATGTTAATATTTTGAGGACCAAATCCATTATGTATCTTAGTTTCCATGAGGAATTCTTTCTAGAGGTGATTATATTATAGGTTTGTTGGAAATATATTGAGGCTAGGTGACTGAGAGGGGGGGTGAATCAGGAACCAATAAAACTTATTTACTTTTATCCTTTATTAGATTGTCTAATCTGATTGCATGCATGGAACATAAAAAGCATTAAACATCCATAAAACTTGACACAATATTTGGTTACCCAGAAACCTTCCAAATAGAAAGTAAAACTGAGGTGGGGATGGTACCCACAAGATTTAATACTGCGGTAATGAATTTGGTCAGTTAAGGCTTACAATTGACCACTTTTGATGGCCTACCCTATTAGGAGCAATAAGGACCATTAAGTCCACCTTGTGAAAGGATTTATACAATACAATAAAGTATGCACTCTATTAGGATATTTGATAAGGACTGTTAAGTCCACCCTGTTAAAGGATTTTGCTGATATAACTATTAGGATGAACCAGTGAATCATCTGCTATGCAACTCTGGTTTGCTAAATGAGATCCTTTGAGATAATATTGATCACCTGAATGTGATAGATGAGTCTCTATTGTTCCTTTATACTATTGTATCCTTCTAATCAAGCTTCCACTTCATATTCGCATATCCATACTCTTACTTTTTCTATACACACATTTGGATAAACAATTGCATTACATATATACCTTATCCAAATCAATTACTTTCACAATTCGGATACTTAACATATATCAAATAGAATCAAACAATATGTGCTAAGTCAGCCTAATGCTGAGACTCGGGTCCAGTAATCCACTTGGGTGATATACTGATACTCGGGTGACACAGTGAATTGGAAACCTTGGCACTCAGGTGACACTAGGTTCTCAGGTCACAATGATCACTCAGATATAGTAACTTGAGTAACACGGGTGACTTGGGTGATATCGTTTTGAACTATCTGCTCAGTCGACACTGCAACTGCTCGGGTTACGCTTCAAGCTGCTAGCTTAGTCAACATTGTATCCATATGAGTGACTAAGTGTTTTGGCACTAATTGACAACATGTCTTGCCATAAGGTCTACAAGGTCCCCATTGAGTCCCCCTTAATTATGATCTTAGATATCTTCATGGAGATAGCAATAGAAAGACCAAAGAGAAGAGCTTCCATATCTGCTACATTTTTGGAGTCTAAGGGAAGCTTTTTGAAAGCTTCTCTAGTAATGTTCCCCTCAGAATTTCTAAAAATAATCCCCGCTCCTGAAATGCATGGATTTCCCCTAGAGGCACCATCATAATTCAGTTTCACAAAACTAGGAGGAGTAGACCAAGTATCATTAAGGTGGGAGGAGGAACATTAGCAAGAAGCTCAACATCCATGAGGCGGAAGGGACTGAAGAAGAGACCAATTTTCATGAATAAAAAAATCCCACTTAGTAAAATTCTTATTTCTCTTCATCAATTTAACCTAATATTTAAGCATCACTTCAGATATAGACTTTTCTATTTTTCCAATGACTTTGATCCATGAATTAGATTTACCTCTAAATACTCTTTCATTTCTCTCAAGCCAAATATTCCAGATGACTATAGAGGGGCTCACCTCCTAGAGAGGTGCAAATGTGAAAGATTTGTTCAAAAAGGTCAGGCTTTGAAGTGATCACAAAGATTAGGGCTGATAGTTGTACACCACCCCAGCCTGTGAATAAGCTAATACCAACAATCAAGAGAAAAGGGGCAGTGAAGGAATAAATGATCAGAAGTTTCTAGAAAGTATCCACATAAAGTATAGGAAAAAACAGTGGTAATCCCCAATCTATCAAGCCTCGCCCCAATGAGGACCCTATCCTAGATGGCCAACTAGGAAAAGGCCCCCGCCTTAGGAAGACATGTAGATCCCCATAAAAGTCTAGCAGGCCAAGAGTCATAATATTGAAGATGGAAATTTGAATCATAATCGGCCTTAACCGTGTATTGGCCAGAAGGGGAACCTAACCAAATAAGTTCATCCTCAAGAGGAGAGAATAAAATAGGTCTAGAGCTAATTTCTTTATGAAGTTCGACTACCAAATTTGAAAAATCATTTAGGACAGAAAGATCTTTCCAAACTGCAAGACCATCCTGGATATCTAAATAATGACAAACCTAGTCACCCCAAATTTGTTTAAGATGAGCATCTAAGGGGTGCCACTCCCGGATTTTAGATAAATGTGTGTGCCCATTCCACAAGTCCTCCCAAAACTGCACTTTTGACCCATCATTTATTAACCAAGAGAGGGAGGGCAGGATGAGCTCTCGAGAAGAAACCATGAAATTCCACATGTTAGACCCACAAGGTAAAACTAAAGTTGTAAAGATTCTTTCCCTTTCCTCAGATTTGAGGTACTTCAATCTCATTAATCTGGGCCATTTAGAATTAGGGTATTGGTATAATTTCCAAAGAAATTTAGCACCCAATGCTTTATTCTATAAATGTAGATCCCTAACTCTAGCACCATGGATGGATTTAGGAGTAGAGACCTTACTCCAAGAAAGAAGGGGTAACTTTTTATTTTCAGTTACATTGTCATCCCAAAGAAAGTCCCTTAAGATGGACTGTATTTCTTCAATTGAACGCTTGGGCATCTTTAGGACTGACATAAGATAAATTGGGATGGTATTTAAGACATATTTAATCATCATTAACTTTCTAGATAAGGTAGAAAATGTTACTCCTTCTAAAGGAGAAGAAAAAGAAAGGCACCCTAAAGAAGAGGAGTCTGTGGAAGAATCATAAAAAAAAAGGTCACAGGAAAAATAGGAGAAGGAGATTGACCCAACTAGGGGAAGGAAAATAGACTCCCTAGCAGATCAGAACCGAAATGATAAATAGAAAAAGAAGAAAGAGGAAGAAGCAGAGGAAAATTATTGGTCAACTACGGGACACTCAAAGAAGGGATTAGGTAAAAAAGGCCCAAAATCCCTCAAAGGAAACCACTCTACTTATGAAATGAACTCTAGCTCAGGAAAGAAATCTAAGAGCTCCTCAATGGGGAAATCGAGTAAGAAGGCAGGAGGCCAAAAACTAGGAGTCTTGACAAGACAACAGAAAGAAGACATAGGAACTCCAAAACCAGATAAAGGTAGAAAGTCAAAGAAAAATCAAAGGGGAGAGGAAGAAAAATAGAGTATTTCTAATGGAAAACAACTCACTATCCATCAGGTTTGTTCCCCAATCCTTAAATGAAGATTATTTCATGGAAGATTTGAGGACTCAATGGTCCTCACAAGAAAGATGTTTTTAGGAACTTGGTAAGAGATTCTAAACCTGATATTCTTTGATTCAAGAAACTAATATGATTAAAGATAAAATAGAGAACTTGAAGCTGTTAAAAAATGGGAATTGTTTTGGTAGTAGTTCTGAAGGGGCTTCTTGAGGATTGGCTATCTTTTGGAACCAATCTTGTTTTGACTGTTAGCTCCTAAAAGAGGATAAAAATTTCCTTGTTGCTAACTTCTAGAGCTTAAAGGATAATTTCTCTTTGACCCTAATGAAATTTTATGCTCCCAACACAAAATCTGGAAGACTTAAGCTTTGGAAGAAATTGCACGATCAGTTGGAAGTTAGTTAGGAAAACAACTTTCTTATAACGGGAGACTTTAATACCTCATTAAAGAAGGAAGATAAAATGGGAGGAAACTTATCTCAAGTGGAAAGTAGAGTAGATTTGATGGACTTTATTATTAATGAAGGATTTCTGGATGTTGATCTGGAAGGGATCAACTATAATTGGTCTAATCATAGGGTGGGAGATGATCTCATTCAAGTAAATCTTGACAGGGTGTTGATTAATTCGGAATGGTACACTAATTTTCCTATGCCCTTTCATCCCTCACCAGAATTGGTTCAGATCATTTCCCCATATCCTTTAATGTTCTTCATTTCATAGGCAAAATAAATGTTCCCATAAGATTTGAGAAGATGTGGCTAGACCATCCTGATCTAGAAAATAAAATAAGGGACTGGTGGAATATTAATGTGGAAGGAACAACAATGTTCAAAGTGGTGAAGAAACTGGCTAATGTGAAAGCTAATGTTAAATGTTGGAACAAGAACATCTATGGTGACATCTTCCAATCCAATAATAAAACCCAAATGGAACTAAAATAAATCCAGGAGGAAATTCAAAGGAATGGCTTATCTGAAAAATCTGAAAACTCAAGAGAATGTTGTCCTTGCAGACTTTCACAATATTATAGCTAAAGAGGAGACTTTATGGAGACAGAGATCCAGATCTCTTTGGTTGAAAGCAGGAGATAAGAATACTAGATTTTTTCATCTTACTGCTCTTAAACACAAGACAATAAACAAAATCCATTCCTTGTCTGCAACCAATGGTAAAATCACCAAAGAAGAAGAAATAAGGGAAGAAATGATGGGGTATTTTGTGACCTTATTATCCAAAGATCAAAATATTAACTTAGAAGGCCAAAGGAAATTACTAGCCCCAATTCCTTGTAAATTGGATCATTTTTCTAATGTTCTCCTAAAAGCTATCTCCTCGGATATAGAAATTAAGAAGGTTGTCTTTTCTTTTGAATGAGAGAAATCTCCAGGTCCTTATGGGTTTCAGATTTTTTTCTTCCAGCAGTTCTGGAGCATTACTGGGAAAAATATTTGTTCAGCAGTTAAAGAGTTCTTTGGAACAAAATCAATCCTCAAGGAACTAAATTCAACTTTTATATCTCTCATTCCTAAAAAACCTGGAGCAGATACGGTTGATGGATTTAGACTAATAAGTCTATGCAACTCCTTATACAAAATCATCTCGAAGGTCATGACTTCTAGACTTTTGATATTATTGCCTAATCTTATCTCTCCTCAACATAATGCATTTGTTCCTGGAAGACAAATCCTAGACTCTATTATGGTGGTGCATGAGAATATTCATTCTCTTCATGCCTCTATTCTTGATGAAATTGGACTTGTCAAAATCCTATGACAGAGTGGATTTGTCTTTTTTGTCAAATATCCTTAGTTCTTTTGGCTTTGATAAAGATGTGATAAGAATTATAATGCAATTGGTGACTACAGTGACTTATTTTGTGCTTGTTAATGGGGGTTCTTCCATTTTCTTCCACCCCACAAGAGGTCTGAGACAAGGTGATCCAATCTCCCCCATTCTCTTTGCTATAATAGTGGAAAGCCTCGGGAGACACATCAATAATATGCTCATGACAGGTCAAATTTATAGTCTCCATCCCTCCTCTACTCTGCAAAAGTGCTCTCACGAACAATTTGTGGATGACACTATTATGATGGGGGAAGCCTCTGTTAAGGAAGCAAGGAACTTGAAAAAGGCTTTGAATACTTATACAAATGCTTATGGTCAATCAATTAACTAGGAGAAGAATTCTCTTTTCTTCTGCAATACTCCTGAAGAAAGAAAAAGGAAGATATCTTCCATTTTGGGATGCAAGGTAGGGTATCTTCCCTCTACCTATCTGGGTCTCCCTCTATGTCACAAACTGGATGATTCTTTCTAGAATGGTATCCTTGACCATTTTCACAACAAGCTGGTGGGATGGAAAGGAGCTACTCTTAGTCAAGCTAGAAAATTTTAGCTTTTGAAATCTACTCTCCAAAATCTTCTAGTCTATGCGCTCAGTCTCTTTAAATTTCCTCAGAAGTATGTAGACTTGATTGAAAAAATTCAGAAAAGATTTCTTTGGTCAGGAGTTGAAGAGAAGAAGAGGTTAAGTCTTGTTTCCTGGGAGGTGGTGTGTAAACCTAAGAAATTGGGAGGGCTTGGTATCAGAAGCATAAAAAATACTAATAAGGCTTTGCTGGGAAAACAGTGCTGGAGAATCTTTGAAGAGAAGAAGGAATGGAATTTCATTATCAAGAGAAAATACCATTTGACTTCTTTGGAGGAAGAACTAAGGAACCCTTTGGATATCAACGGTTCTTTCATTTGGAATAGTATTAGGAAAGGAAGGGACCTGATTATAAAAGGGATAAGATGGAAGCTAGGAAATGGCAGGAAGATAAACTTCTAAAATGATAACTGGCTGAAGGAAGAAGCTCTTAGTGAGAAGCAGGAATGGATGCCAGTGATTCTAGACTATAAAGATATAGTTGGGGAAAAGTTTTTTGATTACTGGATCAATAAGAAATGGGTGGACCTTAGCTCCTTTGATGAAACCTTTAATTTCCTCAATAAGCATCTTAATCCTTTTTTTGTAAGAGAAAATGAACAAGACTCTTTGATTTGGGGTCCGGAGGCTAATGGAAAATTTTTGGTCTCTTCTGCTTCAGCCCTTCTCTTCTCCAAGGAAGATCACCCTATTAGTTATCAGGTATGGAAAAATAAGCTAATACCTAAAATTCACATGTTCTTTTGGCTCCTTGTTCAGAACAAAATTCTTACAGTGAACAATCTTTGTAAAAGGGGATTTAGTATGCCTAACAGATGTATTCTTTGTTTCTTTGAAGTAGAAAATTGTAACCATCTTATGATTCACTGTACTTATACTTGTAAAGTGTGGAACTCTTTTTTCAATTATTTCAATCTGGACTAGGTGAAACCAAATAACTTCCAGGATATGGTTAAACAATGGCATTGCCCCCTTAATGGTAAAGAAGCCAAAGACCTTTGGAGGTTGTTTCTTCCTCACTTCACTTAGAGAATCTGGAAGGAAAGAAACAACAGAATATTCAGAGAAAAAATATCATCCTATGAAATAGTGGCCAATAGTATTTGTAGAAGCTTGCTGGAAAATTTTAAAGGTTATCTTCCTAGAGACTCCCCCTGTAAGAACACTCAGAGTATAAATGATATTCTTAACAGGAATTATCAAGAGCAGAAAGACAAGGATTTAAATTTGAGGGAAAACACAAGACGGGTTTCTCCTCCAATTGGCTGGGTCAAAGGTAATTTTGATGGGGCAGCTAAAGGGAATCTAGGAAGAGATCGAGTGGGAGGTATAATAAGAGACTCTGGTGGAAATTTTCTGGGAGCTATCACTGCCCCTCTGGGAGTTCAGACTAATCATGTTGCCAAAGCAATGGTAGCACTTCAAGTTGTTATGTTGGCTAAAGAAATGGGTTTTTCTAATTTTTGGTTGGAGGGAAACTCTCTAAACATAATAAACTGTATTAAGGGTAATCATGAGGCTTCCTAGACCATTAGCCACATAATTGATAAAATCAAATCGATAATGCTCCTTTTTAAAGAAAATCACATAACCCATGTTTTTAGGGAAGGAAATAAGTCGGTGGACGACTTAGCTAATGTGGGGGCTCAAATTGACATCATCCAATCATGGAGAAGGGAAGCAGATCTCAATATGGAGATTTTATGTCTTGTCAGGTATGATAAGATTAATCATATTGAAGGCTCAATTAATAAACATAATTAATGATGAGAACATCACTTAAGATGAAGTGTCATGATATCTTTTAGTCGAGGGATGTGAGATTCATGAATATTGTGACCTCGCACTGTTTGTGGGTTTTAGCAAGCATTTTGAAACTAAAAAATCACAACAGTATTGTCTTTCAGTGTATTGTGTTCCAGCCTTCTCATTCTCTGAATATTCAAAAATCTTCAAGCATCATGGGGGGTGGTCTGAAGAGGGAGGAGCTGATGGACTGTACGAAGTGGAAACAAAAGAAGAAAGTCTGGAAGAGGCTGAAGAAGGGTGGCATGACCCAATATTTGGAGAAGCTTCATGGATGGGACAAAGAAATAACAAAAAAAATTGCAAACAGATGGAAAAACGGAAAGGCGAATATGTTGAGAAAGTCCTTTACTTTGAATATGAGCATAATAGCAAAAATTACGGGCCTTTCCTGTGAAGGCATGAAGTTTTACAGGGACTACAAGCGGGTTGGGACTCAAGCCTTCAAAATCTTCCCAAAAATTGAAGAAGAAGAAGCCCTTTTGAGAAAAGGGATGGGGGATTATGTGGATATCAACAAAATTAAGACTCACTGGGCAGACATTTTGATATTGATGATTGCGTATTTTACCTTGGATGGTCGCTACTCCAAAATTTACAACCTCCATTTTGTTCTGGCAAATCATTTTAGGCACAGTAAAAAGGTGGTGTTTCCCTTTTATCTTATGAGCTTGCTACATAATAGTGTCATGGAGCATAGGGAAAAAGCGAGTAACCCAGTGCTTCATGTAGGGCTTATTCTATTAATTTTAGAATATGCTAGAAATCAAATCCCAGAGCCCATCCCCAAAAGGGTAAAAGGGAATGCTAAGAAAGATAAGTTGGATAAAAAAAAATAGAGCCCAAAGAAAAGGGTAAGAATCAAAAAGAAGGCAAATCTGGACAGGTTGGAGGAGATTGAAGACCAAACCCTAGATAGTTAGGGTAATGAAGATGAGATTCAGAAAGAGGAGAAGGAGGACACGCCCGTGATTGAAGAGGAAGATCAAGAGATAAATGAGGAGACTCTAGTGAGTGATAAAGATAATTTGTTGAGCAAGGAGGACACCTAGACAAATGAGGAGGATATGCCTATGACTGGTGATGATGAGAACAGGGATAATGAAGCTGGGAACCAAGAGGTGGAAAAATAGGAAGATGACAAGGAGGATAATAATGAGGAAATGAAGGTAAGGGAAATGAGGAACAGATTGAGCAATTGATCTTGAAGGCTGGAAATAGGAAAAAGAAAAAAAAAA
>MU228469.1:2286707-2327271 GCA_018584345.1 Thuja plicata | reverse complement strand
AACTTACATGAATTAGATTTTGCTGATCTTATGGTCCTCATATTCTCCTCTAGTTTCTTCAGTAGAAGCTCAGATAGATCTAGTTGTAGACCCTTCTTCACAATCTTGTGAGTAGTGTCAACTGCTCCACATGCAATGATATTCACTCTACTGGCTTAGAATACATTGTATCCCAGCACACATGCACCAAATTTTAGTTCAAGATCGGTGATGGAATTTACCTTCAATTCTCTGTCATCCCATACTGCACCTGTCATCTTTTCTATGTCGGGGAAAGGAGGATGTTTGAGTGCTTTTTCCTTGTCGGTTACTGGATAAACAGTCACTACATGTATTACATCCTTAGTGATTGGTTATGTCTCATCCAGCCACATCTTTTGGTCATGTACCTGGCTAAGAACTATCTAGATCAACTCGGTCTTGAACTCCTTTGGGAATATTAGGGAATTTTTCATCCCTTTCACCTCAATGTGTTTATGTTCATCTTTTATGTTTCCATCTATGCAAAGCTTCTTGTAAGCTTCCTCAACTTCCAAATCTTCAATTTTTGAAACTTTACAGTGGATATAGGATCAGACATCCTCGACTTGAAAAACCCTAGGTGGTATGCTTGAGAACGCTCCAGCATCGTCGGGTTGTGAAGAAACCTCGGGACATAATTTGTAATTAGGCTCTTCATATGTAGAGTTCTTGATCAAATTTACCTTTTCATCCTTTGCATTCTTGATCTTGGAAATGCGATATGTGGTTGCCATGTTTCTGGAAATTAGGGATTTTACCATAAATAAACTGTGAACTCAGTGAGGCTTAGTTACTTACTTGATTTGTTGTAGATGGTGTGAATCTGTCAGAGTACCATGAATATGATTGTGAGTCACTTTTTAATCTGGTCATTGTTCTTCTCTCTATTTTTCTCTTCTCTTCACTCTTAACCGCTTTGTGAATGAATGAGCTTTTCCATCACCCTTTTATAGACAATGCCCTAAGTGGTGCAATAAATGTTTTACCCACTTCTTGGTGTTCAAAGACATAGTCACTTGGGGAACATACTAACTTTAGTTTTAGTGAGAATGTGATGCTCGGGGTAAGTGTCAATTCAATTGACCATTCACATGTTTACCAACGGAGCTCGGTATGTAGCAAAGACTACATTGTCTTTTTACATGATTATCGACAATGCTCGGTTTAGATTAACAACTTAGCTTTTATATGTATACTGATGATTCTTGATATGTATTGAGAGATGAGATTGGATTCATAAAATTCATAACAAGTAATACCATAGTGCATCTTTATTCATGCTAATATGGCATATTATCAATGTATGTTGGAACTGATGTAAAATATAACTTGGTATAGTGCAATTCCATACTTACTTGTTCTTCTTAGGTGGGGGTGGTGGAATCACCAGATCCATTGGATAAGGTGTCACCAATTTTATTGCTTGGTCCATCATCATCATTGTTTGTATCTTTCCTCCACATTTTGTTTCTCATCTTCATGATTTCTTCAATGGTATTATCATTGGAAAAAGTACTTGTCTCTATCACTCAATCTCTACAGTCCTTTCTTAGATGACTGACCCTATGACAGTGTAAGCATGCCATTCTGGGGTTAGTCCAGCTTCTAGACCTTCATGTTTATTTCCTCATGTAGTTTGTAGCTATGTTTCCATATCTACCACATGTTGTGCAATTTTTTCATGTTTTGTAATCCCAAATATATGTGTTACTGACTCTTTTCGATTGATAAGCATTTTTTTGTTCTTTTGGGTTCCATGCTTGCTTTTTCTTCTTCTTGCATTCAAGATATGTGTTCCCATGCAAAATTTTGCAAGTAGAACAATATTTTTCCATGTAGGTTTCCTTCTTTGGTTGTTTCACCTTAGATATGCATTCATGTTCTTTGTGTCCTTTCTCATTACAGTTATAACAATTTCTTATGAATGTAGATGTGGATTTAGGAATACCTTTAATTTTGCTTCTACAAACATTTGATGTGTGGCCTGGTTTTCCATAGTAATTGCATGACTGCTTCCTTGGTCTTGGATTTGTGTAGACATATTTTTTATCAGCTTGGTATGATGATTCTCCATGCTCAGTATACCCTAGACCAATATTATTGTTGAATCTTCTTTGTCCATCCAGAAAATCATCCATTCTTTTTGTTCTTTCTTTAGCTTTCTTGATCATATCATTTTGTTGTTGCTGAATCCTTACTTCATGCTTTAGTTTTTCATTTTCTTCTCTTAGCTCACCAATAGCTTTCAATTTCCCATTGAGTTCTATGTTCACTCAGTTTTCCTAATGAATCATAGTAAAAATTTGATTGGTGATCTCATGATGATGTTTAGTAAGTATTTGTATTTCTGATTCTCTCTCTTGTACATTTTCAGTGATCTTCCTCATGTCATCAATAGCTAGTGTTCTTTCTTTATTAGCTTGTCTAGTATTATTCATTACATCAATCATCCTTACCATCTGTGTCTCTTGACAGATTTGCAGTACCTTTACTTACTCTATTAGATGTTGATTGATTTTATTCAGACTTGTGATGCTTCCTTCAGATGTGTCTGATGTATTACTAGATGTAGATCCTGGTGACTCAAACAAATCAGGTATCTCTTCTTCATGATAGTTTGTTTCATTACAGTGAGATTCCATAACTTTTCTTTCATCCATCATATCTCTCATCTTGCTTCTTTATATTTCTCATAGAAGATTTGTATCTGTAACTTTTGATTCTCAATATTCTTGTCTAGCTTATACCTTTCCATTGTATGATCTTTTCTCTCAAGTGATTTAAAATTTTCCAAATAAGATATCTAGCTATGATACCAATTATTGGAATGGTGTGTACTAAGAGGGGAGGGGTGAATTAGTACCCTTAAAACTTTTATCAATTAACCCTTAATCCTTTAGTAATCAATTCCTTGCATTACCGACCATAGATGCTTTTCTATCTTTATGCATATAATATCAAATCATAAACTTAATTTGCATATAAAAATTCATAGAAACATTCATGAAATGTAATGACACATGAGACACGAATTGGTAACGCAGAAAACCCCTACTAGAAGGTAAAAACTATGGTGGTGATGAAACCGACAAAGCTTCACTATTTGCAGAATGGAATGTGTCAGTTAAGGCTACAAAATTGATCACTTCTGATGATCTTACCCTGTTAGGAGTAACATTTTAGACTGGTTAGGTCTACTCGGTTAAGATATTTAGCAACACTATTGAGTGTGCACTTGGTTAAGAGATTTACATAGGGATTGTTAAATCCACCTTCTTAAAGGATTTCTTCTATTTGCTACACTTGTTAGAATGCAATCAAAAATATTTATTTGACCTGATTATATGCAATCTTGAATTTTTTAGTACAGATCCTTTAAGTTCACAATGTAGGTATATCACCTATAGTGATTGATTAATACTTTTTTCATGCTCGGTAGCCTTGAATATTGTTCTTTATAAGTGATTTCATCTTTTGTTTTCCTTCTGCATAAAACTCTTTGTCTGATCTATAGATGTCTGTTGCAGCTAAAATCATCAATGTCTGATTGATTTCTATATATATTTATACAATGAGTTGACCTAAATAGGTTTCACACTTAAGTATGAAAACTATATGATCAAAGGTTTACAACTTGACCTTGATCTCCTAGTTTGCATGTTTACAATCAGTTAGACTGATTAAAACAATTACAAGTGCTTTACTTGTCCCTCAAGAAATGGTTTTAAATATAAGCTTTAAAGATAATTATAAAACTCAAGTGTTTTATCTGACGTGTAACTCAGATCCACATTTCTCAGAATTAAAGTTGTCTCTCGGTAGACTGGTGCTCAGGTTTCTCTGTAGTCTTTCCTCGGTGATGTCTCTGTAGACATTCTGATTCTTGGTTTTCTCTGTAGACTAACTGTCAGTTTACACTGTAGACTATGTTGTCAATTTATACTGTGATCATTCTGTCAGTGAAAACTAGTTTTGGTGACCTCTATGAACTATTGTGTTGAGTTGCACTATAAACCTGTCTTTCAGTGATCATGTTACCAACAATTCAAAAAATGTTTCCTTTGTATACTAATGACAAAATATGATCATCATACCATTGGTTTGTGAGTTCATCAAAGATTAATTCTTGTCAAAATGCATTAGCTTAGTATTGTAAGAGATAAGGTAGGATTCACTTGTCACTTAATTTTGGTAAAGTTGATACTCTTTATTCTTTGACATTAAATTAGAGAAGACTGATTTCATCCATTCATATTTAACTTGTTTCTTATCTTCAAATGTGAAAAAAAATAGAGTGAAAAAAGGTAAATAATAATATTTATGATATAATAGAATTAATTTATCTTAACACAAATACTCTAATAATGAACTAATCTAAGAATAAATTTAAAGGTAACAAAAATTGTGTAGAAATAAATCACTCCAACAACAACATTTCCCATTTTGTCAAACGTCAAACATGACATTAAAAAAATTACTAAAACAATTGAAAATTTACCTTTTGAAAAAGTTAAACAATGATGCATGGCAACCATGCTAGCAAGTAATGACACAAGCCAATCTCTAGACAAAACACACTAAAGATAGAATATTTTTTTTCAAAAAATCTTTTAAATGTTGAAAACACGCTATTTTTTTGGGAATTTTTGTGGATTTACAACATAGGGGATGTAACTCATGAAGAAAAAATGCTAAAATTTTCACAAAAATCCATGGTGTTTTTTGCATTTTCAAAAGTGCAATTTGTCTAGAGTATAGTTGTGTCTGCAAGTACAATGATGTAATTATAGGAAACCATCCATGTAAACATATATATTTCTTATGTAAACATATGGAATTCTTATCGCCACTATTTTCACATGATAGTTATTAAGTCTATAATAAGACAAAGGTACATGAAAAACTTCCAATGGAATAAGATATTAGGTGAAAATAAAGAAAATTAAATGCACCCAAAAGAATTATGTGATGTCTAATTTGGCATAATTTCATGTGCTCAATGTGGGTCCTCAAGTGTTAAATTAAGAATTTGTGATCAATTCATAACAGCACAAATAGACAAATGTTAACATGGGTCCTTTCAAAAGTTGTGAGGTATTTAGCTATAATTACATCCCCAAAGTTAACGAGATTAATATTGTCTTTATCAATGAAACATAATATATAGTTAACATATAATATATGATGAGGGGAACCTTCCTCCTAACATTAGAGTGAGCATTTCTAATTAATTATTCAATTTCCTTAATATCAACCTGCCAATTTTCCCTATCAAGGACTAGCGTGACATGAGATGATTCAAAGATATGTACACATAAGTAGTTTTTCCAACTTAGGCATCCTTATGGGGAGCGATAATTATTTATGGAAGGCACATTCACATTGATAACAAGAGTTTTGCATAGCTTGAGTTCCTATTGTAATTGGGGTACTAGGGATTTGTAAAAACCTACAATAACATCAAAATCTCAACCACAAAGAGACCTGTTAGGAAGTTAGTATTCTCAATATTAATAGAAGAAACAAATAAACAACACACATAATCATTCAATTATAATGAAATCAATTCAAAAACACATGAACATGCAAAACCAAAAGTCATCCTTCGTTGTTCTCCTTCTCCATGCAATGTGGGCTCTCAGAAATGATTTTTTGATGTGCCAGCATGAGAATTCAAAGCAATTGTAGTTAACAAATTAAGAGAATTAGCTCTTTATTTATAAGAATTTCAGGGGTTCAAATCAAGATTTCATGATTGGTGGGACTGATTGTCTGTGATTGAAGAGTTAAACTCCAAGTGAGTGGGAGTTGAACTCACTTGATTGCCTGTTGACAGAATAAATGGATCTATTAAGAGGATAGATTGAAGAGTAGACTGATTTGATTGAAGACTTTAACTGGTGAGGTGGAATAGAAGACTAGATAGATTAAATAGATAACTGATTTGATTGATTAGTTAGGAGAGATAATTATGGAGTCAGAATGTGTGATTGAAAAGTTAACTGAAACTCATAATTGGAAGGATAAATAGGATTGAATAAATAAAATAATTTATTTATCTTTACATGTGGGGATATAAATATATAAATAATTACTTATTTATTTATGAGAGCAAAAATTAGTTTAATCAAATAAATATGATTTATTAAATTATGAGAGAGAAATTAATTTAATTATTACATAAATGCAATAATAATAAGAAGGAATATTAATTAAATAATGTGTTTGTTTAATTAATTTCAATAACATAGGAAATAATTAAATAATGATTAATTATTTAATTACTTTATAGATGAATAATTGATGAAATAATTAGGTAATTAATTAAAATTACTTAATTGTGAAATTATAGAGAAATGATTATTTTGAATTTAGAATATAGTGAAAAGGCACCAATTAATTAAATAATAAAGATTATTTAATAATTGAAGAAGAGTGTTAGTAAAGTTGTTGCATTAAAGCAACTAGTCATTTTTAAGTGTCTACACCTGCCTTGTGGAAAATAACATAAGTTTGAATTGTCAATTATAGTGGAAGAAAATAGAAGCATGAAATGTCAATTACAATGAGAAAATGTATAAATTTTGATAATAATTTAAACTAAAAAAGCTATAATTTTTATATAGATTGATTTTTTAAAATAGAAAGCTATGTTGAAAAATAGAAAATTGTAGAACAAGCAACTACATGAGTTGGTTGAAGCATTTGTGTGGATCATAACTCAGAAAATAAAATCATTACTCTAAACAAAACAAATGCTTATTCATTCTTGATTTGAAATCTAGATCATATTTCCTTGTTGTTTATGTATGTTTATTTGTTGCTTTGCAATTGGACTAAGATCTAAAACCCATGCGGTTTGAACATTAAAAAAAAAAAAAAAAAAATTGTAAGAAGAGTGATTCTGACTTTTTTCCACCAAAAAAAGAATCTATAAATAGATCATTAAATTTTCATAGCTATACCTAATTGAAGCACATATTGTAATCCATTTCAACATAGTAATTTTTTTTCATTATTAGTTTGCATCATCGTCATAACAAAGTTGTTTCCAACCAAAAATGAGGAAAATTGATTGTACTGAAGTATAAAACATTGTAGTTGTTGTAGTTCCACAACACACGCCCCATTTAGGTTACTTGGCCTATTGGGGACCCCTTTTTTTAATTTTGGTTTTTTGGCCTTTTGAGTGATTTAGAGTATTTTAAGGTTAAAAAGGATTGGGTATCCGGTGAGTCAGATTGTGGGCCCCTAGGGAGGCTCTTGATAGTTGGGTATTGTCTTTGGTCTTTTTCCCTCTTTTGTCCTTTTTTGTCTTTAGTTTTTCCCTTTTGTTTGAGTTTTTTTGGGCTAAGTCCTTAAAGACTCAGCAGTTTTTAAGCCCTTTTCAGACTTTTAGAGTATCATAGGTCTCATGACCTCTGCAACTCCAAAAGGTTGAAAGGTCGATCTCCAAAGAAAGAAAAAGTTTAGTTTGTCAAAATTTCATCGTCTGACAAACTGAACTTCATGTTGACGTATGCATCATGTGCAGCCTATAAAAGGGTATTTTTCTTCTTTTTTCTTTCATTTTTGTGATTCAAATCCTTTCAGGTTCCAACCATGTAAAATTTTGATTTGCAGATCCACTAGCTTCATTTTTTTCACCTTCACCAAGTATTTTGCACTTTCATAATGCGAAAGGCTGCAAAATCCAATTCACTCTGCAATGCCGACTTCTGGAGCCTTAAGTCGTTTGCATCATCATACTTTTGTAGTCCAATGAATTTGTTGAACTATAAAGGTATGAAAGTGCAGAAATAGTGAAAATGTGGACACTGTGCAAATATCTTGTTTTCTGATATTTTTTAGGCTTTTCTTATTTTTTTAGGGTTTTCTAGGATGTTGCTTTCTTAATCAATCATAATAGTTTGTATGTTTTCAATAATGGACAACTGATAACATTATTTTTTATACAAAATGTCAAAAAATATAGCATCTCTTCCAATGAAGTACCATTTCAAAGGATACCACACCCCCACTAAGATGGGAAATTTACAGTGAGATCACCGATACAGACATAGGTCACAACTCTATTCCATGAGAAACATCATTCAACAACTCAAAGGAATGGTTGTTGCAGTAAACACAAAAGATAATTTGCAACAGATGTTTCAGTTCAAGGAAAATATGAATCGAATCATGGATGACATAGAAGAAGTTCAGAAGTTTGAAGCACGCCTTTCAAGGTTTAGGAAGAAGCAACAAGGGAAGTTGAACTCCATGGAGTTACTCAACTTTGATGAAGTCCAAGAAGTTGCAAAGAGATTTTGCAAAGCACGCCCAAACATTCTTCCACAAAACTAAGTGTCATTTTTTATACTTAGTCAATTTTCAATGTTGCATTTTTTGGAGGTCCATAACTCCAAAAATCCAGGGTCATCAAACTTCTAGACTTAGTCAATTTTCAATGTTGTATTTTTCAGATGTCCACAACCCCAAAAATCTAGGGTCATCAAATTTCCAAACTTAGTCAATTTTCAATATTTCATTTTTTGGAGGTCCACAACTCTGAAAATCCAAGGTCATCAAATTTTCATACTTAGTCAATGTTCAATGTTGCATTTTTTGAAGATCCTAAATCCTTAAATTCCTAGGCACGCATTTTTTAGTCACATTTTTCATATAGAGGAATTTTGTGGGTAGATTGCATGCAAGATGGAAGTCATTTTGACATGCCAAGGGGTATTTTATTACTTACACATCTAAGGATCAGTTAGGCCCGTGCATTTTGGGCATGAATAAAAAGGTGAAGATCAAACTGTGTGCAAACAAGAAGAAGAAACAATGGAACTGTAATTTGATTTCCTTCATTTTAGGGGTTGATTCTAGTCTAATTTTGCATGTATTTGATGTACACACAGATGAGAATCCATGAAAACCTGTTATGAATTAATTTAGGAGTAGTTTTGCATTATTAAATAGTAGATTTAATTTTATTACACCATGTTTTGTGTAGATGAAACCCTAGCTACGGGTTTCTAATTTTTCAAGTTGAAGAACTATATATTTCATTACAGAGATGTAACCAAGGTCATATTTTTTATGCAATAAAGCTATACGTTGTTGGTGCTTCATTCATAATTTGATTCTTCTACTATCTCTACAAAATTTATGACTATGCGCATGTGTGTTCATTTATTTTAAAGAGCCAACTATGTTTTATTGTGAATGTATCTGCGATCAATTAGTTTGGAGTTTATTGTTATTGTTTCATCTTGTTGTGACGAATAATTGGAAAGATTTTTTCTATTGGTTTAAAGATAAATTTGTCTCATGTGTGTGTATATTTGGTGGCTTCATGATTCGATGAATTTTGAAAAATATTGCATTTGGGTAAAATTTCTTCAAAATATTGCATCTTTTTAACATGGAATTATGAGTTCATCTGATTCATGTTTTGTGGGTTTCCATATTTTCATAATTTAATTCACAAGCGTGATTCAATGATGGTTTAGGTCCATTAGATTTCATTTCCAACAAATTTACTATAATTCTCGTTACTCAATCTTTTGATTTTTTTTGGAAATTGGTTAAGATGGGAAATCATCATAAGTTTTAAAATTAGATTTTCATTGTTATGAAATTGCATACATTGAAAATTGAGAAAATACAAAAAGTGTTGAAGTTTGTTTTGTAGCCTGAGTATTAATCATACCAATAAAGGCCTCCAAGTGAACATTCACATTTATCTTCAATTGAGTTTCTACGCAGTTGTACCACGACCACTGAGAACCTTGGGAGTGACTAAGTCATTCTTTCAAGAGGGGAATTTGCATCACTTATTCCTAACTGTTACATCATGTAAAAATGATGCTCAACATAAATGACGCTAGAAGGAGGGCTTGACCAAAACTTTTTATGGTTATGTGTACACTAAATAAGTTGGATCTTGGGAAAATCTAGCTTGAATGGGTAGACCTTTGTGTATACCAGGGGATTTCCATGAGATTCCTTTACATGCACACAATAGGATTCCTTTTTCTTCCCCAATAATGGAAAAAATTATAGGAATCATGTAAGGATTTGAAAGGATCTAATGCTTTTTATCAAAATTGAACATGAAGATGTTGTTTGTAAACTATTTGTCAAGACATTTCAAGGTGTAGCACTTCAATGGTATGTGCGACTTCTATCCAATTCTATTTTCCATGGGTTAAATTAGAGGATTTATTCTTAATTCAATTTGATCCCAATGTGAGTTCACAAGATTCATTATTTTATATTTCTACTGTGAGAAGGACCCCTCAAGAGTCCATTGCCTAGTTCAATCATTAATTTCTTCTCATATATCAAAGGGTTCAAGATTCAAAAGGGATGATGCATGATTTAATGTTAAATAACATTATTTATGGTGTTTGGATGTTTCATTGTTCACACAATTAGATATTTTGATGAGATTACTACCTTACATGATGCATTCAACAAGGATCTTTTCTTGGCACAATGTGGATGTGATGTTACAAATGGTATGAATGGTCCAGATGGAAGTTTTAATATTTAATTGATTGAATGTTTCCAAACATTATAGCTCTATGACAATCTATTCAACAGATAAAATAAGCTGCAGTCATCTTATTTGACAAATTATAACTTGCCTAATCTCTAAATTATGCAATCAACCAATAGCGAGAATTAGATAAATCATTTTCAAGATCAGAGTTTGAGTCAAAATTCCCATGCTACAACCTTGGATGCAAGCATTTTAACTCCCAATGATGCATCAAATTGTGATCATATTTCAAATGGAAATCTTGTTGGTCAGTCATATGAGCATGATAAGTTGTGCAAAAATGAAGATGAGATGGGTCTAAAATCTAGTTCCAATCAAGAACTCAAGTTACCAAATGATTTCTTCCACAAAAATCAGTCATGAGGTATCAATAAATGGTAATAAAATTCAAGAGGATGAGACATATTCAATGCTATCGCAGAATCACTGTCACGAAGGATCAACAAGTACAAAATATTTGACATCTTCACAAGGTAACTTTGATGAATCTTTTGATATTGAGAAGGGTTCAAATGATGAAGATGAGGATACTCATAATCTATGTTGAGTGGATATTCCACTTGAACAAAGTAGACTAAATGAGAGGTTGCAATAATTGGGTATTCCTATGTCATTATCAGATTTTGCATGCATGGACGGATGTAGGATATGTTGGTTTACCCTACTAAATTATGGTTTACTGAGAGGGGGGTGAAAAAGAAAATATTGAAACTTAACATTTTAAAACTAAACCTCTTATTCAACTTGGTGATTTAAATAAAAACAACAATTGAACTTGTAAACACTTTACAAACTTGATAAACAACATATAACATAAGAAAATAACATTCACAGTTATCAAGAATCACATGTAACACAAGATTTAACAAGGAAACCAAATTTGGGAAAAACCTTTGTGGTAATTGTCACCCATAAAAATAAATACTCTTCTGAAGTATGCTCGGTTAAGAGCCAATCCGGTTAAAGATTACAATGCACATTTGTTAGATGTGACCTTGTTAGGGGATTTATCTTAG
Source organism: Thuja plicata (assembly GCA_018584345.1). NCBI lineage: Eukaryota > Viridiplantae > Streptophyta > Pinopsida > Cupressales > Cupressaceae > Thuja > Thuja plicata. Next base: position 2,315,682 of record MU228469.1, on the reverse strand, counting down.
ATATATTAAGATCTTCACCATGTTAGGAGTGGCATGGTCAGAGGGCTTAAACATTCATCCTAGAATGTCACCTTTCTCAAGGATTTACAAAAAGACTTATAAGGTCCACTCAGTTAAGAGATTTTTTGTTATAAATATTAGTAAGCAACTGTGTGCTAATTTGACCTATGATTCTGCAACTATCCTTTGCTTGATTAGATCCCTTGTTCACTCTCTAAAATGACTAGCATCAACAACTCATTAGTCTCTTCTCTAGACTATTTTCCAACTCTTTCACTACTCTTCTTGGTAGCTCTTCAACTATTTAATTTGTCGGCATCTTTGTATAAACATACAGACTCATCAATATATAGGCCTTTGTTTTGCCTCTTAATCTTATTGATTAGGTTTCCCTTCAATTATGCTTAGTCATCAGATCATCTCATATGAACTATTACAATGTATCTACAACTTGGTTAGGCAGTTAACCTTTACCCCATGACTTGCCCTTTTCTTAGAACTCACAAATTTCTTTTGTCGCTGAATCTTCATCTCAGATTTTGAACTTGAATTTTCATGAAGGTAGATCTTGTAACAAAAATTTTCTTCATCCTTGGCATCTTCTTGATCTTCGTCCCTTTGCATTAAATTCATTATGATCCTTGAATCCAACCTCTATTCAAACTTTGTTTTGTGCTTGGTGACACGGTGACTATCTTCACTTGGTGTCTGACTTCTCTCGGTTACCAACCTTGCTTGATGACTAACCTTGCTCGATTGTCAACTTCACTCGGTGACAGTATTTGCTTTGCTTGACCAAATAACACTTTCTTGCTCAGTATCTAGGCTTTTTCCCTTTACCAACTTGACCTTTCTTCTTTACCGACTTAACAACATGAAATGTTAATTAAAAACAATTATACCAATAGTACCTCATCATTGTTTGATCTTTATTATATGCCCAATTAAGTTCCTCTCCAAATTATATGGCAACTTAATATAACTAGAAATCAATTTCTTGACATCAATGACAAAATAACAACTGATCTAACCATTCTACTTTCTTGTATTCTTCTGAACTCGTTCTTCATCATCATTACCATCAGTTGGTTAACAATCTACCTCTTTAGAATTGATGGCAACACTATCAATTGATGATGGTATATTCGGATTTCTTTGTACTGTCTCTACTCCATCTTAGCTTATTCTTCATCTTTTCCTTCAATCACATTCTCCCTCTTACATGTAGTTACTTACTTCTCCCTTATGTGTTTTCAAAAATTACTTACTGTACTTCTCCCTCTTTGACAACAATGCCAAAGATCCATACTCTTGATTGTTGGAATTAATGGGAAGTGTGTACTAAGAGGGGAGGGGTGAATCAATACCTCTAAAAATTTTGTATCCTTTAATCAATTAACCTTTGTGTAATCAATTGTATATCCATTCAATCTGATCTATATTATCTTGATGTGAGTTATATCAATTTGCTAACTTAACATACATGTGAACATTCATAGAAACATTCATGAAAGTAATTGACAGATAACACAAGATATGATATTGCAGAAAACTCATGTTAGGAAGTAAAAACTGTGGTGGGGATGGCACGCACAAAATATTCACTATCTGCAGATTGGAAGGGGTCAGTTAAGGCTTACAATTTGATCACTTCTGATGATCTACCCTGTTAAGAGTATCTGTGGAGACCTGTTAAATTCTACTCAGTTAAGAGCTTTAGAAACACTATTGAGTGTGCACTTAGTTAAGAGATTTGTTGTTGGATTGTTAAATCCACCTTCCTTGAAAGGATTTTTACACTTTTCTCCACTTGTTAGAATGATAGAAAACTACAATTTGACCTGGTAAATGCAATCTCCTATTCTTGATATAGATCCATTTAAGTTTACATGAATAAGATTATCACCTAATGTGATTGATTAATAGCTCTGATTCTGGTAGCCTATGTTCTTGGTTCTTGCTAACCAAATTCACCTTTTGTTGTTCTCATTCTTGAAACTTTCAATCTGATCCATAGATGTGCTCGTAGGCTTCATTCATCCTCTCTTTCATATTCACATCATCCTTAATGAATGATTGCATCATCTATTTATAATATGGATTGACATCATCAAGTTTCATGAAAAACAATGTTAACTCTAAGATCAGGTTTACAACTTGTACCTTGATCTCCTAGTCTATGTGTTTTTAATCAGTTAGACTAATTAAAGCACTTACATTCATGTTTCTTGTCCCTAAATAAATGGATTTAAAACAAATCAAGATCTTATAAATAAAATAAGACTGCTTTATCTGACGTGGAAGTCAGATCCATTTTTTGAAGGCTACAACTAATTCTCAGTTCCTGACGGTCGGTTATGCTTCTGAAATCAGTTAACTATCTTTCAATTTTGTTCTCTCAATTGCTCTTTAACTATCTCTTCAATTTGCCCTTTATCTATCTCTCAGTTTTCACTTTATCCTACACACCGGGTTCCACTATCGGGTTCCTCTTTATCTTTATGCTTTACAATTTTGGTGTGCACACAAAGTTGTGTTGTCAGTTCTCTCTGTACTTAGTCATTTTGGTGATCTCTTTATATCTGATATTTGGTTTTCTCTTTGTTTTTTCTTTCAGTGTATGCTTACCAAAATTGTTGTTTGCATACTAGTGGCAAATTATTGTCATCAATCTCCCCCTTTGACATTAGTATCAAAAACTGAAATGTGAAAAATACTAACAAAATGTTAAGTATATACAACATATATAATCCTTAGTCATTTAATGACTCCCCCTTTGTATATGATGGTATATGTGTACATATGATATCTTTCCTACTTTAAATACATATACATATCATTTTCCATCTGAATATATATCATTTTCCCCATATGAATATACATATACATAACATTTTCCCCCTTTTTGGATATTAAGGGTAAAGGTCTATGCCTTAGAGCTTATGAAAAATGTGGGAGTCTGAAGAGTTCATGTCTTCCATCATTTTCTCCCATTTTTCTTTTAAGTTCTCTAGAGCCATGTTCTCGAGTGTGATCTTGGAGTGCATGTCATAGATGATGTCTTCTACAGACATCTTGGGAGTTGCTATCAGTTGGCATTATGAACTGATGTGTTTTTGAAGCAGTGTAAGGTTTGGTAGAAGTTGAGTGTCTCTACTTCCCATAGTTCCTACCTTAACCTTTTGATCTCAATGATCTTCTCATAATGCAACTTAATTGCATTGTCTCCATCAGTGGTTAAGCTTTGAGCATTGTTAGCTAGATTTGTATCTAACTTTGCTATATTGTCACTAATCTCTTTAGTGAACTTTTCTAATGTGCTCAGTTGTTGATTCAAGGTTATAGCTTCAGTTATAATTGGATATAATTCAGTAATGAATTTTGATAGCTTTACCTTGTTGACTACCACTTCTTGGCTAATTTTCTCAATGAATTTTTGTTGATACTTTTTCTCAACTCTCTCCTCAATTGCCTTCTCTGCATCAATATTCTAAGTTGTTATTGCTTCACTGAGAGTGGCTAATTGATCAAGAATTGGCTTGTTCTAATCAATATCAACTTTGGGTACAATTTTGTGCAAGATGTCCCTAGTTGTTGCTAATACCATTGAGTCCCGGTGTTGTTTCTTTAGCTTCTCCTGTAATGCCTTCCTTTGGCATATTTCATGGTATTCTTGTAATGCTTCAAAATCAAGTGTAGTTGGGTCACATTTTGGCATTTCAATAACTTCATCCAGGGTGACTTTCAATTTATTCTTCTTAGATTTCTTCTTCTTGTTTTGTGTAGCACTTGAATGTAAAACCATTTGCAATTTCTTGGCTTTGTCATTTGTGCTTGATGACGTTACCTATTGTGCTTCTTTTTGCTGATGTGTATCGGTTTCAGCTTGTTGAGTTTTTGTAGATATATCCACATTCACCTTCACATTGTCGGTAGCACCTTTCTCAATTTCCTCAGGAGTGCCATCTTTAGGTTTAACTCCTTCATTGGTGTCCTTAGCTTCATCATTCTTTGTTTTTGCATTCTTCTATGTTGTGTCTGCATCTGCTTGTTTTGAATCACCTCATGTAACCTTATCAATATTGGTTACTGTTTGAGTGTCTCTAATGTCTTTCTAATCATCGGTGTTCTCTTTCTTTTCCTCTTCCCCTACATCCTCTAGAGTATCCTTTTCAGGTGACTTTTCCTTTTCTTGTAGAATATTGATAGCTTGTATCAATATTGGCATGTTTCCTAGTATGTTCACCTATGCAGTATCAACTATTGTGTCCTACTCATTGGTTGTGTCCATTGTAACATTGACATCTTCATCTTTATTTACTTCCTCTGTTGGATAATTGGTAATGTCAATGATATTTTTATCCGCAATGTTGTCATTTGTGGTGTCAGGCCATGACTCATCTGCAACATCCATGTTTTTGTTTCCAGTTGTGTCTTCTTCTTCCTTGTCTAACTCAACAGATGTGTCATCTTCTGCATCTTTTATTAATATCTTTTCTTGAGTTGCCTTATCAACATCTTTCTATCGTAGGTCTTTCTCGGGGCTTTCTTCCTCAGTAGGTCTATTTAGAATTTTACACCATTTCTTATGGCTATCCTGTTCAAGCTCTATAATATTTCCTTTGAGAAGTTTATAGGCTCTCAACTTTGGTGAGAACTCATTTTTGTGTTTCTCCATCATCTCATCTATTTCTTCCTTCTTGGATTCAGAAGGCATGAGAGTAACAAGTACTTTTTCTCTTATTTCCTTTTCACTCTTCAAATCAAATGTCCATCTGGAGTATAGTCTGCCTAAGAGTTCCCTCAGTACATTATTACTTTCAAAGTGAATCGGTACATATTTGAACTTGTACATTTTTTCTATGATGGCATCTTCAACTTTGTTATGATCTTTTGGATATAGTTTTGTCCATCTTCTAATCTTAGAATCTGTAATAGATCCTGAATTTGCAATAGATTTACAAATGTCATCAATAGTTTCTAAAGCTTTAACCTTTACATTTTCTACCTCTATAGCTTCATCTTGCTCGGTGTCTTCAATATCTTCTTGGGTTCTGATGAGCTTCTTTCCTCTTTTATTTTTCCCTCTCTCTAGTGTGGCAGCTTTCCTCTTGTATGTTCGTACCTTTCCTTTCTTCAAAGGTGGAGTTGAATCCTTAGATGTTTGGCTTCTTGTTCTAGAAGTAGCTATGGTCCTTGGATTTTTAGTTGGTGGAGGAGGTGGTGAATCTGACTTTGTGGCTTTAGAGTCATCCTTTTCTTCATCTTCACTGATACATAGCTATCCTTCGGTTTCTTCCTCCTTTTCATTTTCTTCCTCCTGCTTGGTTCCTTCCTTTATTTCTGACAGTATCTTTTTGAGGTTTTTTACCATCTTGTCATTTTTCCTGACAATTTTCTTAACAACCAGGCCAGATTTTATTTTATTTTGGCCTCCTCATATGTTCCAAATTTGGGTTGTTTCTTATCCAGTGGTTCATTTAACAAGGCATCAATTTATTTAGATTCAAGATCAATGTTTATCTCATATTCTAATGGTTGAACCCATGATGTCCTCAGTATAGTAGGCTTGATATAAGTATGATCTGTATCAACCATAAAACATAATTCATTTTTATACTTCTCAATGAGTTGCTTTGGGGATCCTTACCCTCTTTTGCATTCAGTCTTTGAATACAGTAAAGTATTCATCCATGACTATTTCAAAATTAGCTCCCAGTGACGCTATGTGTTCACTGATCTGCATGGTGACTGGTTTTGTACTATCCCATTTTACATCTCCTACCGATGGGAATGTTTCTTGAAAGTAGAAGAAAATACACATTATGAGTGATCCAAACTTACATGTGTTTGACTTTGCATTCCTTATAGTCCTTAGATTATCTTCTAGTTGATGTAGTAGAAGTTCTTATAAGTCCAACTTTGTTCCTTTCTTCACAATCTTATACGTTGTGTCCACTGCACTGGATGCCATACTGTTCAATCTGCTGGCTTGGAATAATTTGTAGCCTAGAACGCATGCACCAAATTTCATCTCATCATCGGTCGTGGTGGAAACTCTCAATCCTCTATCATCCCATTTGGCTCCTATGATCTTCTTAGTCTCGGCCTTGGGTGGATGCTTCAGTGCTTTTACCTTCTCGGTTATAGGGTAACCGATGACCGCATGGATAACATCTTGTGTTATCATCTTCGGTTCATCCAACCAAAGTTAATGATTGTGCATTTGGCTTAGTACTAACTGAATCCACTCAATTTTGAAGACCTTCAGGAACATTAGGGAATTGGTAAGCCCTTTTACTTCTATATGTTTATGTTCATCTTTCAAAGTTCCATCTTCATTGCATAGCTTCTTGTAAGCTTGTTCAACCTCTGAATCACCTATTTCTGTGATCTTGCAGTGTATAAATTCTTGAATGTCCTCGATGAGAAAAACCCTAACTGGTATTCATGAGAATGCTCTAGCATCATCAGGTTATGAGGCAACCTCAGGGTGAATCTTGTAGTTTGGTTCCTCACATGCCAAGTTATTGATGAGCTTGAACTCATCCTTCTTGGTGTTCTTCAATTTCACATTCCTTGATGTCGTGGCCATTTTAAGATTTAGGGCTTTTGTGAAATGCGTGAAATGAAGTTGTATTTGTTTAGAGAGCTTACTTTATACACCTGTAATAATCTTTGATTTGTATGGAGTGTTGGTGGTCGATTTGTGGTTGCTCTGTAATCCTGTCATGTTCTGCTCAAAAATTGCTCTTTGTCACTCTGCTCTGGTCGTGGTGAACAATGAGACCGACCAGTCACCTTTTTATAGCCATTTGACCTAAAAGGTGTTTCATAAATGCTTACCAACTCCTCAGTGTGTAAAGATGGACTTCATCGGTTAAGACTTCAACTTTCCTTCGGTGACCACATGACATTTTGGGTTGGTCATTATATCTCTTGCCTTTACCGATGGGTTTCAGTATTGTGAATCACTTATTCACTTTGCTCAGTTATCGAAGAGGTTTAGTTTATACTAGAAACTTTTCTTTTAATCAACGCTACTCGGTAAGTGTAGGCAATCTCAGTTTTGTGTGTGTATCGATGGATTTCAGCATGTATGCCCGATAGCATAGTTATCACAGATTTTAACAAGTATTACCATGATGCATCTTTCTTTATACTAATTTGGTATTTTATCAACATATTATGGAACTGATGTAAAATAATAACTTGGGTAATACAGTTCCATACTTACTTGTTCTACTTAGGTGGGGGTGGTGATGTCACCGGATCCATTGGATGGGGTGTCACCATTTGCATTGCTCGGTCCAGCTTCATCATTGTTTGAAGATTTTCTACACATTTTGTCTCTTTCCCTCCAAATGTATTCTATGGTTTTTCCATTGGGATATGTGTTGGTCTCTGTCATTTGGTCTCTGCTGTCTTAATTGAGATGACCAACTTTATGATAGTGTAAGCATGTCATTCTGGGGTTAGTCCAACCTCTATACTTTCTAGTCTACTATCTCATACAGTTTGCAGTAATGTGACCAAATTCCACATGCTATACAATTTGTCCAAGTGTTGTAATCCCATACATATTGGTTACCGACTCTCTTCGGTTGATAGGGAGTTTCTTAACCTTAAGTCTTTTGTGCTTGCCTTTTCTTTTTCTAGCATTCAAGAGTTGTGTGCCCATTCATTTTGCAAGTAGGACAGTATTTTTCCATGTAGGTTTCCTTCTTTCGTTGTTTCATCTTAGACTTACATTCATATGCTTTATGTCCTTTCTTGTTACATTTATAACAAAATCCTATGAATGAAGATGTAGTATTTAGAATACCTTTCATTTTGCCTCTGCATACATTTGATGTATGGCCTTGCTTTCCACAGTGATTATATGTAAGATTTCTTGGTCTTGAATTTGTATAGACATTCTTTAGATCAGTTTGATTTGATGATTCTCTATTCTCGGTGAAACCTAGACTGGTGTTTTTGTTGACTCTTCATTGTCCTTCAAGAAAATCATCCATTATTTTATTGCTTTCTTCATCTTTCTTGATAATTTCATTATTTTTCTGCTGAATTCTTATTTCATGTTTCAAATTTTCATTCTCATCCCTTAGCTCACCGATAGATTCTATTCTCTCAATGAGTTCCACATTTATTCTATTTTCCTCTTGACTCATAAGAATAATTTGATTTTTTATCTCATGGTGATGCTATGTAAGTCTTTGTATTTTAGACTCTTTCTCTTGTAGCTTTTATGTAATCTTTCTTCTATCATCAATAGCTAGTGTTGTTTCTTTCTCAGCTTGTCTAGCATTGTTCATGACATTAATCATCCTTACCATCTATGTCTCTTGACCGATTTCCAGAGATTTAACTTGTCTAGCCAGATGTTGATTGATTTTAGTTAGGCTTGTTATTCTTCCTTCTGATGTATCTGATGCTTTTCTTGTAGTTGATACTGAAGACTCAAAGAAATATGGTATCTCTTCCTCATGATAATTTGTCTCATTACAATGATATTCCATAATCTTTCTTTCATCTAATAGTTGTCTCATGTTGATTCTAGCTTCTTTATACTGTTCATAGAACATCTGAATTTCTAGCTTCTTATTTTCAATATTCTTATCAAGTCTGTACTTCTCCATTGTATGATATTTTCTCTTAAGCCTTAAGGATTTTCAAAGAACATACTTGGCTCTGATACCAATTGTTGGAATTAATGGGAAGTGTGTACTGAGAGGGGAGGGGTGAATCAGCCTCTAAAACTTTTGTATCCTTTAATCAATTAACCTTTGTGTAATCAATTGTATATCCATTCAATCTGATCTATACTATCTTAATGTGAGTTATATCAATTCATTAACTTAACATACATGTGAACATTCATAGAAACATTCATTAAAGTAATTGACACATAACACAAGATATGATATCACAGAAAATTTTTGTTAGGAACTAAAAACTGCAGTGGGGATGGCACCCACAAAATCTTCACTATCTGCAGATTGGAAGGGGCGGGTTAAGGATTACTATTTGATCACTTATGATGATCTACCCAGTTAAGAGTATCTATAGAGACCTATTAAACTCTACTTGGTTAAGAGCTTTAGAAACACTATTGAGTGTTCACCCGATTAAGAGATTTGTAGTTGGACTGTTAAATCCACCTTCCTTGAAAGGATTTTTACATTTTTCTCCACTTGTTAGAATGATAGAAAATTACAATTTGACCTAGTAAATATAATCTCCTATTTTTGATACAGATCCATGTAATTTTACATGAATAATATTATCACCTAATCTGATTGAGTAATACCTCTGATTCTCAGTAGCCTTTGTTCTTGGTTCTTGCTAACCAAATTCACCTTTTGTTGTTCTCATTCTTGAAACTTTCAATCTGATCCATAGATGTGCTCGTAGGCTTCATTCATCCTTTCTTTCATATTCACATCATCCTTAATGAATGATTACACCATCTATTTATAAGATGGATTGACATCATCAAGTTTCACGAAAAATAATGTTAACTCTAAGTTCAGGTTATAACTTGTACCTTGATCTCCTAGTCTATATGTTTTTAATCAGTTAGACTGATTAAAGCACTTACATTCATGTTTCTTGTCCCTAAAGAAATGGATTTAAAACAAATCAAGATCCTATAAATAGAATAAGACTTCTTTATCTGACGTGGAAGTCAGATCCACTTTTTGTGGGATGCAACTAATTCTTAGTTCCTAGCGGTTGGTTATGCTTCTGAAATCAGTTGACTATCTTTCGGTTTTGTTCTCTTAGTTTCTCTTTAACTGTCTCTTATGTTTGCACTTTATCTTTCATTTCAAGTTCCACTATCAGGTTCCTCTTTATCTTTCTGCTTTGCAATTTTAGTGTACACACAAAGTTGTGTCATCAGTTCTCTTTGTACTTAGTCATTTTGTTGATCTATTTATATCTGATTTTTGGTTTCCTCTTTGTTCTATCTTTCGGTGTATGCTTACTGAAAGTATTGTTTGCATACTAATGGAAAATTAATGTCATCACCAAAATATTTTTAAGGTAGTGAATCATACCTTGCATGTATTGATTTCTCTTTGCATACATAAATCCTTTCACAACTTTAGGCATCACCTACAGTGCGATCACTAGCATCAACTCAAAATTCAAATATTCTAATGTGTCCTAGAATTGATGCAACATGCCTCTTGCATTAATGAATGTTGGATAGGGGTAGGAACCCTAATTTACCTCTGAGATACTCAAAATCATCCTTTGATAGTGTTTTGTTGAATATGCTAGCCAGTTTTTCTTTTGAATTCACATATTCTAACATTACATTCTTGTCTTGTACTTGTTATCTCAATTAATGATACTTGATAGATATGTGCTTGGTCTTTAATGCATTACCAGATTCTTTGGTATGTTTATATCATTTGTGTTGTCATAATAGATAGTGATTGGATTGGTGATCTCTTCTTGCATACCTTCTAGTAGCAGTCTGATCCACACAATATTTGCACAATTCATAGCTGCAGCAACATACTTAGCCTCGACAGTAGACTGTGATATACAACTTTGTTTCTTACTTAGCCATGTAACTATTCTTTCTCCTAGAAATAAAGCACCTTCGCTTGTACTCTTTCTATCATTAATGTTTCCAACCCAATCAACATCAATGTATACTTTCAAGTCAAAGTCTCATCCTTTCTTGTATAGTAGGTTGAAATCCTCAGTACATTTTAGATATCTAAAAATTATCTTAACTGCAGACATATGTGTTTTCTTTGGATCGAAAGAAAACCTTGCAACAATCCCTACTGCATAAGCAATATCAGGTTGGTTCTGCACTACATATTGCATCTTACCAATCATGGATTGAAAGAGTGTCTCATTTACTTCTTTTGACTCATCCTCTTTAGATAACTTGCATCCAATGACCATCGGTGTTCCAACCAATTTTGAGTCATCCATACAAAAGGTCTTTAGGATATCCTTGATATACTTTGATTATTTAATATAGATCCCATCCTTTACCTTTTGAATTTGAAGTCCAAGAAATAATTTAATCTCTCCAACCATAGACATTTCAAACTCCTTTCTCACCTCCTCAGCAAAATATCTACACAATGTGGCATTGCCTCCAAAGATAATGTCATCAACAAATATCTCAGCAATTAAAACTTTGTTAGTACTATCACATTTTAGATACACATTGTGTTTGTCAATAGTTCTTTGAAATCCTATTTTGATTAGATGTGAATGCAATCTTTCATACCATGCTCGGGGTGCTTGTTTCAAGTCATACAGTGCTTTGTGCAATTTTCATACCATGTCTCAATTAGTATTCTCAGCAAATCCTTCATCTTTTTCAATATATACTTCCTCTTCAAGAAACCATTGATAAATGGAGACTTAACATCCATTTGATAAAATTTTAATCCCTTATAAGCCGTATATGCTAGTAGAATTCTTACTCCTTCAACTTATTTCTAAAAATCAACTTAGTACCAATTACATTCTTATATTTTGGTCTCAGTACCAAAGTCCATGTATTATTCTTTTGAATTTTATCTATCTCTTCCTTCATTGCTTTCATCCAATTTTCACTTTGTAATGCATCTTTTACTTTTCTCAGTTCAAGTTCAGATATTAAGCATGTGTTTTCTTTTACTTTTCTTCTTGTCAGAACTCCAGCAATCTTGTCTCCAATAATTCTACTTGGTGAGTGGTGTCTCTTTACATACTTTTCCAACACAGGCTCGATAGCCAGTGGTATCTCTTTGTTTACATCATTTGGTGGAAGCTCTCTTTTCTCATATTATTCCTCAATTTGTTCTTTCGGTAAGGTTCTAGGAATATAAGCTTTTACATAAACAAATCTTTGATAATACTTAGGTTCCTTCTTGATGTCTTCATCATTCTTCTCTACAAATTCATCAATCCTCACATTTTCACTTTCTACAATTTGTTAGTATTCTTATTCAAACATTTGTAGGCTTTTCTCTTAGTAGAATGTCCTAAGAATACTCCTTCATCTCCTTTAGAAACAAATTTACCATCTCTTGCATCTTGAAGAATATAAGACCTACTTCCAAATACTTTGAAATAACTTACATTCAGTTTGTTTCCATACCAAATCTCATAAGGTGTCTTGTTAGTTCCCTTCTTTAGTTGTGCTAGGTTCAATGTATAAGAAAAAGTGATGACTACTTCTCTCTAGAAGGTTTGAGAAATGTCATTCTCAATCATCAGTGTTCTAGTGCAATCCACAATGGATCTATTTCTCCTTTAAGCTATACCATTTTGTTGTGATGTTCTCAGTGCAGACATCTGCCTCTTTATACCGTGTTCATTGCGGAAGAGTGTAAATTCATCATATGTGAACTCTCCACCTCTGTCAGATCTCATACATTTCAGTTGTCTCCCTATCTCTCTTTCAAATCTAGCCTTGTACCACTTAAATATTTCGAACGCATTAAATTTTTCTTTTAACCAACATCATTCTAGAATAATCATCAACAAGCAATATGAAGAATCTATCTCCATAGTAGCTTTGTGTTCTCATGGAACCACATATTTTGGTGTGTACTAATTCCAAAATACCTTATGTAGAATAATTGTTCCTTGTAAATCTCAATTCAGTCATCTTACCTACTTGACATCCCTTACACATTACATTCTCTGGTTTGTCTAGACTCGGTAGACCTCTTACTCTATTTTTCTTACTTACTCTGATTAAGTTGTCAAAATTAACATGATATAGCCTTTTGTGTCATAGACATACATCTTCAATATTAGAAAACAAACAACTCTGTATGGATGTAATTAGGTAGAATAAGTTACCTTTAGATTGACCTCCGGTAGCAATCAGACTTCCCTTCTGATAAAATACTTTAACCTTATTATTTTGAAATTTCATTCGGTGACCTATATTATTTATCCATGCCACACTCGACAAATTGTACTTCAGACCTTCAACCCAATAAACATCATCACATTTAGTATTGTTTAGCAGAATTATAGAACCTTTTCCCTTCACATGATATGGGGCATCATTTCCAAATCTAACATTACCACCATTATGCTCTTTCAAAGTAATAAACTTATTAGTATCACTAGTCATATGGTGTGAGCAACCGATGTCTATAATCCATGTATCATTTTTACTTACTTGTGATATTAGGTATTTTTCTTCAGCATACCTTTCTTCATCAGACTCATCTTCAATAGCAACATAAACAACTTCTTCTTCTTCATCATCAGTGTCATCATTAGATGATCATCCTTCAGCAATGTAGCATGATTTCTTTCTTTTTTTCTTAAAGTCTTTGAATCTTCTAAATTTGTTCTCAGTCTTTTTTTTATCTCTATTATCATTCTTCTCATTATTTTTAGGGCAATAAGAAACTATGTGGCCAATGTTCTTGCATGAAAAAAACTTCAAAGGTAGCTTGCCTTTGTACTTTCATTTACCTCTTGGTAGCCTCCTAGCTAATAATGCTTCAAACTCAGCTTCATTCTTTTCATCTTCAGCATATATTTCTTCAAGTTCACTCTTACAAATATGAAATATTTCACTAGCACTACTTGCATATCCATCACTAGATTTAGAATCTCTAGACTTTCCAATATTCAAGGATGATTTGAATGCAGATTCAATCTTAGAAGTAGCAGGAAAACTATTATCAAAATCTGTAACCACCCTAATTTGGCTGCTCTGACCAGAGACCCTATTTCCCCTAAGTGTGATCATACCCCTAATTATGTCAAGACAATTCTTCAATTAATTGGCATAATTTATTTAAATCAAATTTAATATCCTAAGTGATCTTATTACTAATTTACATTAATTTCCTTAGTCAATTAAATCAAATCAAATCAATTAAATCAAAAACAAACAAATACATGGCTAAGGTAATTAATTCAAAGGAATTAAATAAAATCCTAATTACAACTCCTCACTTTCAAAAGGGAAAGTCAATTCCATAGCCAATGAGATTTAAATCACTTGGATCACCTCACATGGATCACCAAAGATTCACAAATCAATCTTAACCTCTCATTCCTCAAATTCTTCTATAAAAGGAATGAATTTTGAGCTCAATGGGCCCTTAATTTTAGAATTTCATTTGCAAACTTATGCTATTCTAATTTCTTAATGCATTTTAGCTCAAACATTTAGAATTGTTATTATCTTTCAATTCGAGCTCTAAAATGAACTTTGATTGAGCATTTATCTTGCATTGTAGTTAAATCTTCCATTCTAAGGATGATGTTGTCATTGATTTATGCATAATCTGAGGGAAATTATAGCATATTTCATACTCTTCTTAAATGGGGAGCAATATGTCAATTTTGGTGATTGATATGTGTTCTAACTCTTATATTTCATGTTATTTCACTAATGCAATGACATATTGAAGTGTTGTGTTGCAGCTAGTATATCCACAAAATACACACATTTTTTGACTCGGATAGTGACGAAGACGTATCCGAAGATGAGTACAACAAGCTCAAACAAAGTAAAAAATTCCAAAGGATATTGGAGAAAATTATTGGTGAAGACAAGGAGAAATATTTCCTACACCTAGCCTCTCTTGGGGTAAGACTTCCCAAAGACTATGATGTTGAGAGACTAAAGGAAAAAGAGGTACCAACACCTATTTCTATTCTCACCAAACAATTGACCTTAATGCAATCCGAACTTGCAACACTCAAGCAAGAAAAGGTCAAACCAACAAAAAAATACTCTTTGGAACATATATGTCCATTTCCTTTTCACAAGAGTATCAACATGGTTCCATTTCCTCCCAACATGGAAAGACCAAAATATGACAAGTGCATGGGAGAAATTGATCCTCATGACCATGTTAGAGAGTTTTGCGGTCTAAGCATTGAGTACATGCATGAACCTACATATCTAATGAGGCTATTTCTGGGAATTTTAGGCAGAAATGCTATGGATTGGTTCTCCAAACTCACACCTAGTGTACAGTATTTTGAGGATTTAATACAAATATTTGTCCAACATTACTCCTATAATATACAACATAATGTAACCATGATGGACCTTTGTAACACAAAACAACAAACCAGTGAATCCTTTACACACTTTTTACAAAGGTGGAGGAAAATCTTTTCAAGGTACTCAAGAGCAATACCCGAATCAAAAAAGATGGAAATATTTATTAACAACTTGGTACCAGAAATGAGCTATGCTTTGCAAATGAAAGATTCACCAAAATTTGATAGGATGATCAAGAATACCATCTGTGTTGAAGGTGTCATGGTTAAGAAAGGAGAAATCACACTCCAAAGTGATAGTAAATCTACCAACTACAACAACAAGCCTAAGTGGTGGAAAAAAACAAGAATGTTGTTAATGATGGAGTGGTAGATGCATCCAATGCTAATCCAAAACCAACAGTGTTCAATCTAACAAATAGCTTATATGAGAACAAAGAATCTAAGGTAACAACCACAATGCCAAGAGAAAACAATAAGAACAACAAGAGTAAACCATGGACCAGACCTCAAAGAAAATTTACTCCATTGGGAGAACCCCTTGAGACAATTTTGAAGACACACTTGGATAATAAAGTTCTCACAATTCATGATTCAAAACATTGGGAACCAAAAGTAAAACCAAGATGGTGGAATGATAATGCCTATTGTGTCTTTCATAAAAATAAAGGACATAAGACTAATGAATTTCTTAAACTCAAACATGTTATAGAAGACCTTATTGAAGGAGGCATAATCAAGGTGGAAGGACATACCACTAACAAAGATCATACGACATTTAAAAAACCATTCCCTAACTACAAAAAAGGGGAAGCTTCTAAAGGAAAAGGAAACATAGTGAATTACACATACTCCCATAATGACAATGTGATCAACATGTTGGACATTAAATACGAATCAATCAATGTGATCACTATTAAATGTGCTAAAGAGACATCAACACAATCAAACATGGTGACTCGAAGCCAAGCACAAGTCATGATAAAAGGAGCTAACTCCTCATCCAAGCAAGTGACATCCTCTAAAGTACATGTTGTCACGAATCCCAAACCAGCAGCAAAAAGACAAATATTTACTATCCCATCTGCAAACTATAACTTGGTAGACCAACTACAAAGAACCTCAGCTCAAATTTCTATATTTGAGTTACTCAAGATCTCTTCAGTGCATAGGGAAGTTCTTGAACAAGCCCTACATTTTTCTAATGTTCCAAAAGACATTGATGTAGACAAGTTTCAGGAAATGATTAATCATATCTCAGCTCCACATTACCTCTCTTTTTCAGAAGAAGATGACAAATCCTTGACTCATCCACATAACCAACCCCTTCACATTGAAGTATTGATACACAAATATTGTGTCAAATGTGTATTCATAGATGGAGGCACAGGGTTGAACATATGTACTCTAAATCTAATCAAGAAGTTGGGTCTTTCAGAAAAAACCATTGACTCAAGAAGTACGATAACTATCAAGGCTTACGATGAGGAACAAAGATCGTCCAAAGGTCTTATTGTTCTACCAATTAGAATAGGACCAATTGAATGAAACGTGATCTATCAAGTTTTTGATCTACTGTTGGACTATAAAATTTTACTAGGGAGACCTTGGATACATGAAATGAAAGCAGTACCATCTACTTACCACCAATGTATCAAATTCCCACATAATGCGGTGAAAGTAACAATTCCTGCAGATTCAAGCTATACTTGCAAAAATGTTAAAGCAGATAGTATGGTTCCTCACAATAAGGAAGTCCCAAAATAATCCATACCTAAAACCTCTAAAGACATGGTGATGAGAAGCTTTGGAAAGACACTAAAACTTGAAGAAACTAGCATGGGAGAATACAAACTAGACATGACATCATCATTAACTAACATTCACGTATCTCCAAGATCCTATGGGACACCTTCCTCATCTTTCAAACCTATTGCTGTAAAAGAACAAGACATTCACAAACCAACTGGTATGGTTAGAGCCTCTACTTCTCAAGAGGATGAAAAATAAGATAAAGCAGTCTTGGCTTGGCTCTATAAAGGACAACATAGAGAAAATGAGATAAAACATGTGGAGATATCCCTTGAAAAGTATGGTAAAGGATATGACCTTCTCAAACAAATGGGATATAAAGGGAAGGGGCCTTTAGGAGATAAAGGAAAAGGACTTGTTTAACCTATACACATGGAATTCAGAAACACCAAAGATAAAATAGGATTAGTTTTCAATAATAAATCAGAAAACCCTACTTCTAGAGACGGTCCAATATTTGATGAAGGAATTGATGAAGAAGAATAAGAAATAACATTGGAACCATGGACATATGAAATATTATTACACATTGGTACAGAGTATCCCAAATATCAAGGAGAAAGATATGTACCTACTTTTGTAGCACAACAAGAGCCCCATGTTCCTTAATTGCCACAAACTAATATCCAAGAAGTAGAGGAAACAACAGAAGACTCTCTATAATTCTAACAGATAGAAGAAACTCATGAATAAATACTCCAACAACAAGATATACATCCTAACTGGGGGCAATTGGTCACAATTTCACATGTCCTAGACTTACCTCACTTTGATCTACAAGTGGCTAATAGGGTACATTAGGTAACTATTGCTAAGTTCTTAAACAGATCTGATGATGGAATAATAGACTCACATGATTATGAATGGGATAACATGTCTGATGCTACCATGGACATTGAGGTAGATGTGATTCACAAATTTGCATCTCTATTAGAGAGAGGAGAGAGTTCTAACACTTCCCCTAACATTATTATTGTCCCAGGATCAGATGAGATACCACTACCCAGGATTTTTGATGGAGATACTAGTGCTTTACTAGGTCTAGAGGACATTCAAAGGATACAAGCTATGAGTTCCAATTTGATGGGAGAAGAAGAATAAAGATTAACTGATGATTCTCTAGAGTTAGGTCTGCATATTACTAACAATGACCCTATTAATGACAATTTGACTCTTAATGATCTAAATGTTGTAGAAGATGACTTAATAGAACATGTCTTGTTAGTTAATAGTCTTGACATTGATGTGATGTTGTCCTTACCAAACTCTGAATCATTAACCTTGGTAAACCTTGACTTGATTGATTGGACCAATTCAAATCCTACTCATATCATGAACTTTCCCAATGACTATACTTTGGCTTGTTATCTAAATGCTTGTGAACCTTATCCTTCTTCCACCAATGCAAGGAGCATGAACATGATAGAGGAGTATATCAAGTTTCTTAGTCACAAATTGAAAAATAAAAAGAAACAAAGAACTGATGGTGAAAACCATGTTGTGGTTGTATCAAATTCTAAAAAATTTAAAACAAAAGATGTATCTGATGGTGAAAACCTCTCAGAGGTACCAAAAGATGAGATTCTTGATATCCTCCTTGAGCACTTTCAAAAAAGATCTTCAGTTCTGATAGAACTGACACAACCAGTTAACTTGGGAACAATAGAATCTCCTCAATTTGTTCACGTGGAACAATCCTTATCGAAAGAAGAAAAGATACAATTCACTGAATTCCTCAAAGAGAAGAAGATCAACTTTGCATGGTCTTACATGGATACGTCTGGGCTTGATTTAGAATTAATAATGCATCATTTATCTATAGCTCCTAGAATCAAACCCGTGAAACAAAAATTAACAAAGATGCATCCACATGTGGCATTACTAGTGAAAGCAGAGCTATAAAAACTATTAAAAGCTAGATTCATAAGAGTCGTCGCTTATGAAGGATGGATTTCTAATGTGGTACCAATTTTTAAAATAGATAAATCTATTAGGATCTACACAGACTTTAGAGACCTAAACAAAGCTTGTCCTAAAGACAATTTTCCACTGCAAAATATTGATATTATTATAGATCTCATGGAGGGATATCAGATGTATTCTCTTATGGATGGATTCTTGAGTTATAACCAAATTAAGGTTTCTCCTGAAGACCAAGAAAATACAGCATTTACATGCACATGGGGAACATTTTTCTAGAACGTCATGCCATTTGGACTAAAGAATGTTGGCGCTACATACCAAAGAGCTATGGAAATAATCTTCCATGATATGATACACAAAAAAATGGAGGACTATGTGGATGATACACTAGCCAAGTAAAAAATAAGAACAACTCACATTGAATACTTGAGAAAGATACTAGATTGCATGGAACAATTTCAACTCAGACTTAATCCAAAGAAATGTGCATTCGGAGTCTAATCAGGGAAACTCTTAGGGTTTATTATATTAGCTAAAGGAATTGAGGTGGACCCTGAAAAATCAGAAGCTATACTAGAAATGTCACCTCGCAATATCAGTCAAATGAGGACACTTCAAGGAAGACTTCAGTCCATAAGGAGATTTATGTCACAACTAGTTGATAAAGCACAACCTTTCACAAAATTGCTACATAAAGGTGTTACTTTTAAATGGGATGAGCACTGTGAAAACAACTTCAAAGAACTAAAGGATTACTTGGCTACTCCTATTATTATGGTGCCTATTCATGGAAAGCCGCTAGTCCTCTATATCTCAGCTATGGCTACATCGCTTGGAGTATTGCTAGCACAGGAAGATGAAAACAAAAAGGAAAGAGTGATCTATTATATCAGCAGGACCTTAGTGTCTTATGAACTCAATTACATTATTAGTCAAAAAACTAGCTTAGCGGTTGTCTTTGCATCCCAGAAACTGAGGCACTACATTCTCTCACATACAATGAAACTTATTGCAAAAATAGATCCTCTCAAATATCTCCTGAGTAAAATAGCATTGACATGAAGACTAGAAAAATGGGTCTTAATTCTAAGTGAATTTTATATTGAGTATGTGGATAGAAGGGCTATCAAAGGAAAAGTCCTAGTAGAACAACAAGTTGATTCACCATTACAAGATGATGCACCTTTGATAATTGAATTTTCAGATGAAACAATCATACACTTAACTGAATATCCATAGAAGATGTATTTTGATGGTTCTTTCACACAACAAGGATCTGGAGCAAGGGTTCTATTTATCACTCCTCAAGGCTAAAAAATACCCAAGGCATATAAGTTGATATTTCCATGCACAAATAACATCTCAAAAAACAAAGCATTGGTAAATGGACTCAAGCTTGCTATAAAAAGGAAAATTGGAGAGTTACATGTGTATGGTGACTCTCAACTCATTATCAACCAAGTAAATGGATATTATCAGACTAAAGATGAGAAACTAATACATTACAAACAACTGGTTGAAGATTTGAAAAATTACTTTGTCTTCGTCACATTTCAACAAATACCAAGAATGGAAAACAAAGTTGCAGATGTTATTGCTACGCTTTCTTCCATGCTACAACTAGAAGAACACCAATTCCAATATGATTTCTTGGTGGAAGAATTATCCTTTCTAGCCTTTAGCACACCTGAATCTCAAGTGATTTGTGCTTTAAATGTCCAAGATCAATCCTGATATGCCAAAATAATTGCTTATCTTACTAATCAAACCCTACCCAATGGCCTATCCAGAAATGAAAATGGAGCTTTAATTAGGACAGCATCACGTTATGTCCTCATCACTACTAACTTATATAGATGAGGTCTTCACGGTGCGCTTCTTATGTGTTTAGAACAAGAAGAGTCTGACCACGTATTAAAAGAGGTTCACAAAGCTGTATGTGGATCACAATCGAATGGCTTTTCATTAGCTAATAAACTATTAAGAGTTGGCTATTATTGGCCCATAATGGAAAAAGATGTTGTTCAATTTTCTAAAACATGTCACGAATGTCAAAAACATGGAAACCTTATCCATGCTCTAGCCAGAGAACTCATACCTTTTATAACACATTAGCCATTTCAGCAATGGGAATTTGATCTTGTTGGACAAATCTATCCTAATTCTTCAAGTGGACACAAGTACATCATTACGGAAACTAAGTATTTCACTATGTGGCTCAAGGTTATGCTACTAATCAAAGCCATTGGAAAATAGGTTGCTATGTTCATCTTGAACTACATCATTTTTAGGTATGGGATACCCTCTTCTATTGTAATAGAAAATGGGGGTCAGTTCAAAAATCAAGATATCAAGGACCTTTGTACATAGTTTCATATCACTCAACATTGTTCTTAAATCTATTATCTTCAAGGTAATGGACAAGCTAAGGCTTCAAATAAGAACATTCTAAAAATTTTACATAGACCTATGAGTAATTTTGGTAGAGACTGGCATTTGCAAATAAATCTGACATTATGGGCCTACAGAACAAGTATACGAACACCAACTGGAGCCACGCCATTTTCTCTAGTCTATGGCGTAGAAGCACTGCTACCCATTAAAGTAGAAATTTCATCTTTGTGAGTATCTCTCCAATGTCTTGTTACAAATGAACAATACCACATTGATAGAGTTCATGCACTAGAACTACTTGATGAACGTAGACAACAGGATTTTGATCATCTCAAAGTGTACTAGAAATGAATGTCAAAAGGGTAAAATAAGAAGGTAAAGCCATGACAATTTCAAGTGGGGAATCTCATTCTAAAAGAGAATCCTAAAAACCATCTGAATAGAGAACAAAAAGGACATTTTGAACCCAACTAGCTGGGGCCTTATGTTATTACTGCAACCTTTGGGACTGGAGCTTATCAGTTAGCTACACCTAAGGGATATGTTCTCCCTAATCCCATTAATACTCTACACTTGAAGTAGTTCTATGCTTGACATCTGGTTGACAGTACCCGTGCAGTGAAAAATTCTCAGAAAATACCAAAAAAATTAGAAAAATCAATCTTGAAAAAAATCCAAAAACAATGGAAAAAGTCCTGAAAAAAATTATCCTTGGTGAAAACCTGGAAAATAGGCACCTTGATACTAACAAAAATAAATAAAAATAAAAAAATAAAAAAGAATAAAAAAAAATTGAAAAAGTGAAAAGTGTCTTGGTGAAAACTTGGCAAACAGGCACCTTGGTGGCAAAAATAAAAAGCTTTGCAGAGTGGTGAAAACCTAGAAAACATGTGTCACTTGTACTCTATGCTCCAGATATCAATGCATTGTTGATACTAAACCTTCATGATCGCACCTGTGCTTTTGGTTCTCTGATTCTTTACAAATGTCATATCCTTGTTGGGATTTGTCTACATTTGCATCTTAGGAATAGTCATTCTGCACTAGGGGCATCTTTTCTAGCATGTTCAGTCTATGTCTGCTAGGTTGTCCTAGGTTCCTGTCTAAGATGGTTTGCCTCTTAAAATAGTATTTCTCAATACTTGCACCAAAATTTCACTATCACAAACAAGAGTGTTTCTTCAACACCACCTACCTGTAACCGACATCATACTAGTATTTTTTAACACTTTAATAATTAGTTTTTCTCAACACTTTAATCAAACAGTGTTCCTAAACACTACATTGGATTGCAATTGCTGACAAAATTAATCTCATATACTCAGACATGAAAAACATATGGCTTAAATTCCAAATTTTGATTGATGATACTCTATTGTGCTTAAAAAATAAATCAACAGTATTTCTCAATACTACTTAAACACATAGATTGATCTTGGTTTGATTATGACTCTTTTATGTTCCCATGATGTTTCAAACTAGGGGCATGTAAGCTATTATGAATTTTCTTTGATTGATTATCAATTGGTGATTGTTATGTCTTCTGAGTTACTCCATGACATCTATTCAAAGACAAATATTTGCAAGGATAGGAGGCATAATCTTTTCTTGGTTTTTTGCATATGGTGATTGTTTCAATGATCCTATAAATTTCACCTAACTTGGATCTTTATGGTAAGAGTTGCCAACATGAGTGGATAGCCGCATATATCTCGATCCTAGTTATGTGAAAACTATGATGAGGTTGAACCAATTTCCTTATTTGTTTCTAAATCAAATTCTAAGTAAGGTGTATGACACATTATGTACCCAAGGATATGAATATGGAAGGTCATTGTGTGTCACATATCTTACATTACACTTGAACAGGAGATGATTCTTAAAGTAAAATGGGATAACTGACTAGTCATCCTGGCCTATATGCCTTGATGCTTAGGTTAATTTTCTACATTGCATCCAATACACATAGTATTCATACTTTCATAATACCTTGTGGGTATTAGTGAAATTTGTACCATCCAATGATGTCCATTACAAAAATGCCCAGTGATGATAAAAATGCTACAATGTATACAAATTAGTGACAATCCTAAGAGTCTGCATGTAGATGTATTTAAAGATTGCATGATTCATTTTAAGAACAACATGAGGACTTGAGCTCAAAATGATTTCCTGGTTCATCCAAAATCCAAGTTAACTACTTAGTCTATATTACTGATACCAAATGTCATTGCATATCCATGGCATATATTTTGCATTTATAAATGAGAAAGAGAAAATACAAAAATAAATCATTCAAGTATTGCATTTAATTATACATCCTAAGTGCATCCATACATATATTTTCTTAAAGAAAAACTCAAAAACATGCATTTGCATATTCATTTAGAATCATTCAAACACATTTATATATCAGTAATAAATATAAGAGAATAATTGATGTCATCACATGAATCTACTCTAACTCATCAAGAGACCAAGTAAATAATCACATGTGCATCAATCTAAACATCTATCGAAGCAAGAGAACCCATGAACATATCAAGATCAGGAACAACTATCTCAGATATATCAATGATAGAACTGATCAAAAAGGTGGAACTGTCTACAACAAAATATCAGTGTGAAATAGATATACAAGTATCAAAAGTCTGCAGTACAATGGATGATCACAACAGGATCAATATATACAAAATGTCTCAAAATATCATAAAGATAGTATCAAGTCTAACTCCCACCCTCTCCCTGATCTGGAGGAGGAGGTGGTGTAGAAAGAGCTGGTGGAGGCATTGCTCCCTTAGACTGATGTGCCACTCAAGAATAGGAAGGAGCTCTTTGTCCCTCTAGAACTACCACATAACATAAACCAAAATAGTACGCATCTCTCTAACCCTAATGAGTCACTATGCGGGCTTGTGTATCTCACTCTGATCTAATAATATCACCCTATTGATCTCTCTCTTCTCTCAAGCGCTCAATTTTACTTTGTCAGCCAGTAAAGCCTATAAAGTGGTGATCCTAGCCCTAAGCTTCTCACGCTCTCGCTAATACTGAGATAAAGCATCGCCATCCCTGTCAGAACCTTTGCCTATATCCCTGGGTGGATCTTGTACAGGAGGTCCACCTCCTCCATTAGGTACCTATCCTAGTGGTCTCTACTGATGTCAATGCTGATCTCTAGTCAATAATGGACCTAGATATCTCCATGGAGGCACAAACCTAAAGTGAGTCCATCTGCCACTGCCACTAGCACCCTCTCTACTACCACCCATTCCACCACCACCCCTATCATCCCCACCATCATCTCCATCATCCTGGCCATGTCCATGACCTTTGTCTAGAGGATGGCACCTACCATCTCTCCCTCCATCCCTTCCCCCACCTCTCTGGTCTCTCTAGGCTCTGCCCCTGCCTCTAACAAGTTTATCGTTAGTTGGATCATAATCTAAAGGATCCTCTATGCGAGGAGCTATCTCATCAGGTGTTGTGAATCTAGGAAAAGCATACTGTAGGATATGGGCAAGATAACCATTAGTAAAACCTGCATCAATAACCTCTAGAAGGTAGTCCCACCCAACTGCGACCATCTAACTAATCTCCAACTGAGGAGTATCATATATTAACTATGCTCCCACTATGGCTCCTCATCAAGAATACGGGCATAAGCGGTCAAATCCCATGATCGACCCTGTACACGGCCATACTGTCTCAAAACTTGTGTCACCAGGAACTTCTTGACAATAAATTTGGTATGGAAAATCAAATACCTACTCTGAAATAAGTACGAAAGTTGCCGCCTATCTGAGGCCCAATCCTCACAGTCTAAATATGGTTTCCATATCACAATAGTGATATCATCGAAAAATCAGTGCCAGTACTCTACCCTACCTAGATAGGGCTACTAAATCAATCCAGAATACATATAAACATTATGTTGTTGAGCTACTCGCTGCCTGTCTACTATCGGTCATGTTATAGGGATATGCTCCCAAGCCCAGGTCTACAAAACCAGAATCCCTACAGTCATGCTACGAGAGTACTCATATACTATCTCATGGAGCTCTCGATACATATGTGCTAAAATGAAGCTTCTCTGGCCAAATCTGTGGGATGATACAACCATCTGCTCCAATGTCTCCACCCAGCCGCACATAAATCCATGTTGTCCTCGGTCAGGAATGAGGATGCCTCTAATCGATCTAGCCAGATATATAATTAAAATATCATAATGATTGCACATATAATCCCATGTTAGATAGCGGTGAACTATGGTCTGATCTCCAAAGTACCTCCAAGATGATGCAATGGCTATCGCAGAATGAGCCTCAAACTGTACCTACCGACCCATCACTGGAATACATAAAATGTGCCACACATCCTCAAGTGTGACTATCATCTCACCGGTTGGGGGGTGAAAGGTGTTGTGCTCTAAATGCCATCTCTCAGCAAGCACAGTCGGCAACCCCTAATTTACTCTGATCTTGGGTAAATTAATGAGTGAAGCTAATCCTACATGGGCTATGATCCCTACCTCTACATCTGTCAACAATCAATACAATGCAAGGACTCATCCTAGATAAGGTCCTCGAAAGGACACTACCTCAAAAATCAATCTATCAATAGAAAGAAAATATAGGTTCCAATTAGTATTCTCTCTAAGGTGACTATGCAGAAAGGCTATCAGTTAAGTGTTTTTTGGTCTTTAGAAGGAGAAAAATAGTCAAAGTTGGAAGAAAACTAACTCTTAAACCAAAAATGACTCTATTTTTATAGGGTTTGATCCTTTATACTGGATATGATTCACGATTTCCCTGATATGATGGGGAATCTAGGAAGCAATCTTGTTTGGACAGGATGTGACATGTGTCACGGGGTGCAATCCTATTTCCACAGGATGCGAGCAAATTCAAAGACACAACATTTTACCCTATCCGACGCTAGAGCAAAAAAAAGGATGTTATCCAAAATTTATGGGATGCGACATAGGATTTGGGGTAAAAATAGGATGCAACGCAGGATTAACTAGACGCGATCCCATACACGGGGTGCGATGAAAAACAAAAAGCTACATTAGTTTTAAAAAAATGAACAAAATGGAAATTGAAAACATGGAAAGGTAGGTTTTGAGGTACTTATTGGTGGTGCATAATCAGTCAGGCACTGATGTTGATGGGTGAGCATGAATCGATGCTTCTCCACGGGGACACCATCTTCTCTATAGAGATCTGAATTTACTAAAGACAAAAGTGAAAATGAATGGGTAAAAAGTGAATTTTGGGATATATATTGAACTTTTTTAGCTATTTAGGAGCTCCAAAACTCCTCCCAGACTATCAAAATTTAATTTTGATCTTCTCTATCTATCAGGAATGAAATCAAATGTGCAGAAGATGTTTTTTGCAAACATGCTACATATTTTACGACAGCTTCCCAAAGATGCAAAATTGCTATACATGTTCTAAAATTGATTGGCAGGATTTACACAATCAGTTTTCTAGGTTCTCTATCACCAACTTGCACATTATTCATCAAAATCTTGGTCGCACATCATTTTATCAGACTTAGAACTAATATTTTAAAGTATTTAACTTGGTAAATTTGTGTTTTCTCTTAACACACCTTCGCTTCTTCATTTCTTCTAATTGATTCTTTCTCAATCCAATCGATCAACTCAAGTGATATATCATAGGATTTTTTTCTTTTTCCTTCAATTTCATTCCCGAGGGAGCATGATCACACTTAAAATAATTCAAATTCTTTCTCAAAAGCATTAAAATGACTTCATCATCAAAAGACTAGGGGCATGGCAGTTTCCTTCGATCAAGTCGGGGACTGTTGGATAGAAAGCTTCAGTTCTCACAAGTTGGATATCTATGTCTACATATTCTAACATCTTTATTAAGCTCGTGGCAGCTTCATACTAACTTTCATTTGATCAAGTTTAGAGTCAGTATTATCAATTCTCGTTCAATCAAGTTTAGAATTGATACCTCAGATCTCCTAGCAGCTTCGTACTGACCTTCGTTTGATCAAGTTTGGTGTCAGTATTATCAATTCTCGTTCAATCAAGTTTAGAATTGGTATTTTCAAGATCTTTTCTTTATTTTACCTTTGTTTGATCAATTTCAAATTCAATACTATCAGTCTTAATTCAATCAAGTGTGAGATTTATCTCATCAGACATTTTGTTCAATCAAGTGCAAAATTCTCAAACTTATGAAGTCAACATCAATTATTCTTTGAATCAATGCGTTGCTCACACATCAATTCAAAGAGGGGCAAATGTAACCACCCTAATTTGGTCTTCTTTGACCAGAGACCCTATTTTCCCTAAGTGTGATCATACCCCTAATTATGTCAAGATAATTCTTCAATTAATTGGCATAATTCATTTAAATCAAATTTAATCTCCTAAGTGATCTTATTACTAAATTACATTAATTGCCTTAGTCAATTAAATCAAATCAAATCAATTAAATCAAAAACAAATAGATATATGGCTAAGGTAATTAATTAAAAGGAATTAAATAAAATCCTAATTACAACTCCTCACTTGCAAAAGGGAAAGTCAATTCCCTAGCCAATAAGAGTTAAATCACTTGGATCACCTCACGTGGATCACCAAAGATTCAATCTCCACCTCTCTTCACAGATCAATTCTAACCTCTCATTCCTCAAATTCTTCTATAAAAGAAATAAATATTGAGCTTAATGGGCCCCTAATTTTAAAATTTTGTTTGCAAACTTATGCTATCCTAATTGCTTAATGCATTTTAGCTCAAACATTTAGAATTGTTATAATATTTTAATTGGAGATCTAAAATGAACTTTGATTGAGCATTTAGCTTGCATTGTAGTTAAATCTTCCATTCTAAGCATGATGTTGTCACTGATTTATGCATATTCTTAGTGCAATTATAGCATATTTCATACTCTTCTTAGAAAGGGAGCAATATGTCAATTTTGGTGATTGATATGTGTTCCAACTCTTATATTTCATGTTATTTCACTAATGCAATGACATATTAAAGTGTTGTTTTGCAGCTAGCAGATCCACAAAATACACACATAAAATCATCCAGCTCAAAAGCAGTTAGCTTACCCATTGTAGCATCCAAAGTAACAACCATCTGTGGAATGGATCTCAGCTCTTGAATAGAAGACACTCAGATGCCATAGATAGGTAGTAGTGTTCTAAGAATCATTCTTGTAACATCTTCTTCATCAATGGTTCTGTAGACGTCTAAAATTATCCTTATATTAATTTAATTAATATTCCCTTAACATTATAATTAATTTTAATTAATTAATTATATTTTTTATATTCTTGTATTTATTTAATTAAATGTAATTCACTTTCCCTAGTATTTAAATTTAATTTAAATACTACCCCCTTTGATGTATTAATTTTTATTTAAATACATTTCCCTTCATAAGTCCCCTTTAAATAAATTTTTAATTTATTTATTCTTCCACATGACTTAAATTCTACTAAACCAAATTAATCTAAATTTTAAATTTAGATTAAGCTAATTTAAACCTAGATCCTACCCTACCTCACATCACTCTCACCAAATAGACCTACTTACTAATTAACTAAGGTTAATTAGGCTAATTTCTTGATTCCTACACAAATTAGTCATAATTATTTGCTCACACGTGTGAGCAAATTTCTAAAAATTGACTTTTCTAAATAATCCTTATTTGGTGCCAACAAGGTTTTTTACACCCATGATGACACCTTCTTACACTTTCTAAAAGTGTTCTATTGGCCCAAATCTCTTACACCTCTTACAAGATCCTTCACATGTGTACTTTAAGTACACTTTGACCC
>MU228469.1:2238619-2251921 GCA_018584345.1 Thuja plicata | reverse complement strand
GCTTTAGCAACACTGTTAAGTGTGCACTCTGTTAAGATATTTGTAAAGAACGGTTAAGTCCACCTTCTACAAAATGATTTTAGATGTGATGCACTTGTTAGAATGAAACTACATAAGTCTTTGATCTAATTATGTATGCAATATTTAATTTATGATAATAGATCCTATAAAGCTTCATAAATATACATAATCATCCTTCCATGATTGAATAATAACTTTTTCTACTCGCCGGTAGCCTCTATGTGTTCTTGTCAACTGATGTGATCTGTTTCTGAACTTTGCATGAATTCTGCCTTCTGCTCCTTAGATGCTCTTCGTGGCTACCAACAACGATGAATTCATATCTCACAGTTGAGTTGACCATCTATTTATACTAGATTTTGGCTCAATTATTGATTCATGCATCGCAAGTTAACTCTAGATCTAAGGTTTACAACTTGACCTTGATCTTTAGTTAGATATGTTTTAGATCCGTTAGGATGCATTAAAACATTTACATAAAGCTTGCTTGACCCTCAAATTATGATTTAAAACAAATTAAAACTCTATAAATAGAATTGCATTGCTTTATCCGTCGTGTAAAAATCAGATCCACAATTTGCGGGTTCTCTAACTGACTGTCGCTTCTGACGATTGGTTTTCTTGGTCGTTGGTGTTCCTTTCTTGAACTGATCATCGGGTATGCCTTTTTTGTTCTGTCAGTTTAGTTCTCAAAACTATGTCGCCGGTGATGCTTGTAGTCGTCAATGATGCTTGTTGATTCCATACTTAGCATTTTTCATGACCTTTGTGTTCTGTCGGGTATGCTTGCTTTTCGTCGGTAATGCTTGTAGTTCATCGGTGATCTTTGTAGTCTGTTGGTGATCTCTGTCAATGTTTTTCAGTAAGTGTACTAATGGAAAAATTAATGTCATCAACGTGAAAGTAAGTAGTTTGAATAAAAATACATGCTAAAGAAAAAAGAATGGAAAAAATGAAAATAAGGAAATGAGTCATCATACCTAAGAAGAAGATATAAAAGCTAAACTTTTGCGTAAACAATAAAAATGTATATTTCTAAGTATACTTTTTTTAGATACATGTTGGTCTCTAACAATTGGTAGACAACTCGGCATAACACCTCAAATTGGAGACATAATATCTTTGTTGAGTAGCCATAATATTCTACCATTGAAACTCATTTATCTTATCATCCCAGGGACGTATTACTTGAAAAGGGACGGAACTATTTGTGCACTAAGAGATTTTGGAACTATTTTATCCTAGCCTTAAAAAAATGAAGTGTTGAAATGAGAAAAATGAATGAAATTCACCTAATATACTCTAACTACATTTTTCTAAAGAGAGACTTAATTAATAATAATTATAAAATAAGAAATATCCTAGTTAACAAAGATAACTATTATGTTTTGCCTTGGCTGTGAGAACAATCGCATAGTTGTAATTTTTGTTGTTGTAGGAATAGTCAGCTACTAAAACTATTGGAAACAAAATGAAAATAGCTAGAAATCAAATATACAAAATCCTCACCAAGTGATACCCCTTGTATGAGTCTCCCTAATGATTAATTGAAACCTTAGATACTACACATTCGTAATATCATCATCCATTCATGTTGATAACAAAGATAAAAAAAATTTGTCTTTATTTTAAAACACTTGAACAATAAAATAGAAATTACATTATCTCCTTATCAACAACCTTTTTAGGAGATACTAGGAGAATTTTTAGAAAATTAGAGCGAAAACTAACTAGCCAGTACAATCGCTCCACTCCTAACAACAAGGAGGAGGGATTTTGTTGAAAGCATGAAAACTAGGAACAAGAAGGTTGAGATAGAGTAGGACTTTGCTCCAACATTTAATTCATATTAAAACTTTCTCCTATATCCATTCTATCATTAGGCATGGCCAATAAATGGGAGAATAATTGGTCTTTAACTGATTTGAGGAGTTCTTAAATGGTTGTAACAGTTGGCTAGCCATTTACAATGGATTTGAATCCTTCCTTCTCCATTGTCCTTTAAACCTTCAAATATTTTCCACATCATGATGACTACATTTACTTCTCAACAACCTTTTACTTCTGCATATCAGCTACATCCATCGAGGTCAACATGCAAAGATCCTGCCATATTCATAATTACTTAAAATACAATGTTTATCTTCATTATTATATGAAAACATATTCATATTGCATTCATATAACATCCATAGTACTATCAAAAAGGGTCTCAATACATAGTAGGTTTGTTCAACATTATAGTTTTTAAACATGTATTAGTCACAAGGTCCATGTCCTTAAAACATAAAATAAAGTCTTAAAAAAATATAAAAGTCTTAAATAAAAGGTAATCAAATGGGGCTCATCAATACTCTACAATTGACACAGGAGATTTAATTTAGATTTGATATTCAGATTCAATTATTATGTTTTAAAATTGCACTACCAAGGAGTAATCATTTCTAGATTCTTACATCTTTAACTTCTTTTGCAATGGCAACAATCAAATTATTTATGGAAAGGGTGAACATTCCTTAAATTTGAAGTCTGTGCATGGCATAAATGACTATAGACATGTCCTTATAGTATTCAAACGATATATTTGAGATCTTAGGGAAGTTTTCTTGCAATATCTTGGTGTGCAAGTTGCAATCAACAATGCCATCTTCAATACCAACTATTCATTGTAAGTATGGTTGGTATGTAAACATTGTTATTTTTGCACATGTAGTGCAATGACTTGTGTTATTGGTTGAAGTATTTGTCAAAAAAACTAAGTTGTGGCATTTGTCACAAAGTGGTTGGTATGGTAGAAGATGGGCATTATTTTATTTTGAGCAGCCCAGTGACCTATCATTAGACATAATTCAATGAAAAGAGTTAAAATATGTTGTTGTATTGTAATTTGTTTAAGAGGAAGAGTTTTATCATGTATTGTATGTTAAAGTAAGAAATTTTTTGAAGTTTATCGTTTGTACAGTTGTTGTTTAGCACATCAATAAAAAGTAGACATAGTCAAGATTTTATGATGTTTGTACCTCTTGGCCCTCTACGCACAACATTCATCAAGATGATAGGTGGTGTCTATACTAAAGAAAGTATCTGGTATAGAGTTGCATATGCATTTCCATGATTGCTTAAAATTGTAACTTCTAAGAGAAATAAATATGTTTATTGTTCTAATGTTTCAAGTGTACAATGCAAGAAGCATAGAACAAAAGCTTTTGATTATACATATTACTTACACTATTTGTATCAAATAGTGACCCTTTGTCTTTAACATGTAGTTGGAATTGGGTTGGAGTTTGACTATGACTTGCAACAAGAATTCCTATTGTTCCAATTGAGTATGTATTGACTGATTTGACCAATTCAGATATTGTTGTGTTTGGTGTTAGTCTATGTTTCTTGTAGACTTTTTCAATGCTTTATTTATTTTTTGGAGTCAATTGGAGACAATGTCAACATATCAACGTTCATATTGGGATTTTTTAATTATTGTGAAATTTTTTAGGCATATTCTTTTGCCTAGCACTAGCTAGGGTGGCATTGTATCAACTAATCTATTTTTCATGTTTGTTGTTATGGTCATTCGACCAAAAACTATCAACAAGATCAACATGAGAAATTGGTGCTTTTGGATAGCCTATTGGATTTTTAGCAAATGTTGGGCCATATGCAACTAGTATATCTCCATCAAAATAATTGGCAAATTGGGTTGTATAGATCTCTAATATAATTGATGCACAGGGCAAGTCTAATTTAGATCTATGTTCGGGTATGGAATAAAGAAATTTTTTTATAACAAAGGCAAGTGATGTGTTTAACAAATATAAGAAAAATATTTTAGATAATTGCAAAAACACTTGCCTCTTTTGTTGTTCATTTCCATCGGTACAAGTTGCATTATCTGTAACATTGTCTTGATGGGAAATGATAATGTGTGAACTACATCGAAAAGGAAAATGCAATTTACAATTGAATTTGAAGTCATAGACTAGAAAACATATGCAAAATTTGATATAAATGAAGAATAAGATATTGCAAAGAAAATGATGTATGGGAATAGAGATTTTGATTATGAGTCTATTTTTTATGATAAATTGTGTTTAGTTATTGCATCCTCCATCATATAAGTAGTTATAGTCTTAAATGCAATACTATGAAATCAAAATTCAATGCATTAATAGAATGTTTTCCAATCCTATATAAATATTAACAAGATTATAGTTAGAATAGTTTTGCAATAAAATCCTAATTGGATAATATAAGCATGAATTGATAACAAATAAATCAGTTGTCATACCTAGAAAAAAATATATTGAAGTAGAACATTTTTTATACGAACAGTATTGTGTATTGTATTACACTTGTTCTTTAGTTGCATACATCATGCAAAATGTGTTAGTAGACACCAGGCACATGGTCTATTTCCTAAACCTTATGCAATTAATAAAACATAAAGATTTTTTTTTAATTATTTGCAAGGATTTTTCTCCTAATCTTTAACCAAAAAATTTTAAAATGCTAGCAAGAATATTATGATCAGACAATAAGTACTAGTCATTTTTAAAAAAATTAAATTAAAAATCAAGGAAATATTTTGATAACATTCAACAAAAAGTTCATGTGCTTATTAGTTGCTAACACATTTTATATGATACTTGCAAGTATGCTAACTTATTTTCTTGTTTTAGCTCTAATGACTGAGTTTTTTTTATTTCATATCTTTGTATGTAGGTGTCACCATGAGTAATAAGATATTTTAATAACATTACAATGACAATCAACGGTCTAGATACTAAGTTATAGTATAGATAAATCAAGTAATTTTAAAAAAAAAAAAGGTTTGTTGACAAATAGACCATGCTAGAACAAGGCATGTTTATTGCTAGCTTCAAGTGTTTGTTTGCATCGTAATTCACAAAATAAATCTATAATTGTATATAAAAAAAATACTTGATCATTCTAATTAGAAACCTAGACCATATTTCCCTCTTGTTCAAATTATTTATTATCGTAGTGTTACAATTAAAATGGTTTGTTTGTTTTTTTTTGTTTGGCAATGATCATGTGTAGATGATCATCTATGTTAAAAATCTTCTTCTGGTACAAACAAAACTGTGAATTAGTCTTCTTCACAATGGCTAAAACCACATGGATTTTAGCGAGTAGCAAACTTTAAACATTATATATTGTATGCTATATAGAAATCCAAGGTATGTAGAAGCAGAGTAAGTTGTAATTGTATTGTTTTGTCGATTATGTAGCATAGCCTATTTTGAGAGACAAGTTTTAATATTGCACTATTTTGTTTTTTATTTTAATTTTCTATTTCTTGGTTTAGCTTTTCCATTACTAATTATGTAAAAAATTTATTTGCATTGTTTCACTGATAAAACATTATTTGTGGGAGTTTTATTACTTTTAACTTTGAATATTTGCATGGTTGTCACAATGCCAACAACTAGCATATGAAGTAAATGACTTTGGCATATGTCAGAATTTAATTAAGGCAAGTTCGTTGTGACAAAAATAACTTGTAGACTGGCAGAATTTTGCTGCAATTATATGTACCCATTTAATGATCAAAAGAAAAGAATAAATTAGCAACTTTTAAATTGAACTATTATCTTTTCTTGAATTGAAAATGAGTATGATCTCATTTTTGTAATAGTCTACTTGCTAGAGACATTGTGCATCAAAGAATGATAATCTATAATTACATAGAATATATTTGGAAGTGTAAAGATATTGCAAAATGATCAATCTAATATGCATCTAATTTAATCAATTTACAAGAGCAATATCAATATTTTGTATCCAAAAATGGTCCAGCAAACTGCTTGCATGTGTTGTTGGCTTGTCAAAAATGAAATACAACTTATGTTGTTGCATAAATTTAGGAAGCATTGTTTTTTCTTTGCTAGTTCGTAACATGTCAATATTAAATTTCCCAGCAACAATCCATTTGTAATTGATCGGCTATGAATTGTTAATGTTTTGTATTAGATCCAATAGTTCAGTAATTGGTGTAGTTGGTGTTGAATACAAATTTGTGATGTGCAACATAGTGTCAAGATGCAATAGATAAATTTTTATTGATTCAATATTTTTTGTTGGATAATTCTCAATTTTTAGCAGCACATGGTTGTTTTACTACAACGTGTTAATAGGCCATGAATGGCTAGTGAAAGATAACAATAGAATTGTGTATCAAAAAATTTAACACATTGTGTTAATTTGTCTTTGTACCATCCTAAAAAGTTAGCACCTATAATTAGATGCTCTATTCAGCCCTATTTTGGCAATTTTAAGATTTTATGTCTATTATGCTTGATCCAACTATCTATCTTCACTTAATCTAGCATTTTCCTTATCTCCATGACATCCCATTTAAATTCTAGCATTTTCTCCTAGATGCATAATGCCCAGGGCATTATGTTCCTAGGAACACATTGTCTGAGGCATTTTGTTCCCTCACAATTCATCTCAAATTCAAATTGGGGCCCTGATGTAGTGTTTTGGTGGGAAATTATGTCTTGTGGTCAGCTTGGGTTAATTATGAATCCTGAAATGTGTGAGAGGTATATAAGTGGCCTATCTCTCCTCATTTTGGTAAGAACCATGATCAAGAATTAAAGTGCTCTCCTATAATTTTGCATTCAATCATCTAAGATTAAGCATTTATTCAAGCATCCAAGACAATTTGAAGGAAATCTTCTCCATTGTAGAAAGCTTCTCTCCCATGATGGACAAGTAGAGGATTTGTCAATCAAGCAAGAAGATCATTTTCCATCCACATGCATTCTTCTTTCATAACAAGTGTTCATCAAGAATAACAACTTTGAAGATCTAAGAGTGGCATTCATAGATCCATGCATTTGTGAAGCCATCCTTTATTCATTTCTATATTCCAAGGTTCAAAAACTATAATTCAAGAAACATACAATCATCTTCATAAATACGTACAATTTATACATCTATTTATGAAGGTATATTCATTTACAATGTAGATCTAACATTTACCTTTAAATTCTCATACTTTACTTTATGTAATTTCATTCCATTTTTAAGGTTGATTCCTAAAGAGGGATTTAACCAAGTCAAACCCATTTCCACAAAAATTTCTCCATTTTTCTATGTTCAGGAATAGGTGGCACAACTACCGGGACTTAATCTGAAAAGTGTGGGATCTACGGATCGACTGTGAAAGTTTCAGGCCAGAAATTTCAGGTCAAACCACTAGGAACAAAACATCCCAGGCATTCTGTACCCTTCAAATATGCTTTAAATTTAGACTACAAGTTAGTACAATCATTTGGTTTTTCTTTCAAGTCATTATAGCTACATGTCTATTTTTTGTTAGTTCGTACCTCTTGAAAATTTTCATATTTTCTTATTTATCCTCCTATCTTGCATCACCTTAGTATTTCCCCTCAAATATAACTTCCCTTAATTCATTATTGTGAAGGATCTAGACCATTTTTTGTTTAAGTCATACTTGATACTATTGGGTCATCTTCCTTCTGATTTGTGCATTTGGGAAAGGAGGACAATTCCTTACATTGCATTGCTTCTCCTTCTTTTATGTACATTTTGGTGAACCTAACGCATGACATTTACATTCTAATTTTGGTCTTAGATCTTCTTTGTGTGTATTGGATCCTCACTTTTGATTTAATGGTTAGATGTGCTCTTGACTAGATTTCATGTGCAATTATGTGTTTTAATTCCATTGATGCTGCATAAATTTAATGAGTGTTGTCATATTTTTTTCCAAAAAATTATTATTGCATTTGTTATATATATTTCCTTTTTTCCTTACGCATGAGTATTATAACATTGAGCCCTACCTATAGCATTCCGGTTAGGAGAAGTCATAGACTTATGGATTCCTTTGATCCTGAGTCCTCTTTGTTTCCTAGGAACCTTGATGAGACAAACATGCCTGCTAATGATATTCCCAATATCGTTGATAATCCCTATTGTCACTCTTCTCATGATGAAGATGAGACCTTAAGATTCCTTCCTATACAAGTGCAAAATCCTTCCCATAACTTTGAAAATTTTGAGCAATGGTTAGGTCAAGAAAACTCTAATAGGAAAGATATCTCCTTGGTAGAGGGTTTGAGGAAGTTGATTCACAATGATGAACATGGTGTTAATATCTTACACACTATTTCCCATTTTATTGATATTAATGTTAAACCTCTTAAAGATTGTGCTCAAAATCTTGGTTTAACTCCACCTCCCACTAGTATTGAGATTTATATTTGTATTCCTACTTTGTTACCTAGTGTTTCTACTTATGCTCCACCTCTCATGACTACATCCATTCAAAAAATCAATCCTACACATGTTAGTCTTGGAAGCATTTGTAATCCTATTGTTTATCCTCCTTCATTAAGTATTTCATGTATTTCCCAACCTTCATCAATGCCTACTTGTATAATAATGTTCCATTTTCATATTCCAATGTTTCTTCCATTTCTTATAATGATCCAAACCTTTTACATATGTCTCATACCAACCTTTCTACTAAATCTGGACTATCAATAATCTTTCCCAAACCATTTCATCTTTGCAACTACAAATTGCCTCTATGACATAATCCAAATTCCATATTCCCACTTGTGACATTGTTAATCCTTTGTCCTTAGACATCATTCATGTTTTTATCCCTCAATACATGGAAATACCCCACTTGGAGACTTACAGTGGTAAAGGTGATCCCTTTACTCATGTGAAAACCTTGCAAACATTGTGTAGTGACTTTTCTCACAATCGTAGATTCATGGCTAAATTGTTTACTAGAATATTTTGAGATAAGGCCTTGCAATGGTATTGTTCTTTATGTCATTATTCCGTTGATTCCTTTCCAAAAATTTCTGATGATTTTATTCAACAATTTCAAAAAAATATTTGTCCTAAGATTTATTTGACTGATTTGATGCATTGTAAACAAGGTGTTAAAGAAAAAGTGATTGATTTTATTGGTAGAATCATTTGCATGCTTAGATTTCTTATCATGTATCTGATATTGACGTGAAACATATTTTCATTTCTAATTTTTTTTAAAAAAATATATTAGAGATGAGATATTATTTTCTAAATTCTATTCCTTTACTAAATTATGTGCATTAATTGCTTCATAATTGCCATCTTCAAGTGAGTCAAAATGGGAGCACCACTCTAATGGATCTAGTTGATAAGAGTGATATTGTATTACAACCTTTCCAAAAGTTTCAAAAACCTATGGGCTTCATCAAGATCAACAATTAATCAAACAATATTGATGTACAAGTGGAAGCAGCATCCAAAGGTGACTCCTTTGTCATCTTATTTTAGACCTTCTCATAATTTTACACCTCTTTCTGAATCTTTGTAGAATTTGATGTTGAAGTTGATTAATGCTAAAGTCTTAACACTTCCTCCCATTAAACCAATTGATCCTTCAAAAACAACTCCCAATAACTTTGATCCCAAATTTTTTTTCCAATATCATCATCAACCTAGTCATGATACTAAAAAGTGTTTATGTTTGAAATCTATTTTCCAAGACGTCATTATTTCTAATGATATATTTGTTGAGGGTGTTAATGATCAAGGAAACAAATATGTTTCCCCTCTCAACTAAAACTTGAAAATTTATACCAATCCTTTACCTTCTCATTCTACCAATACCATTGAGTCTACCCAGTCTTTACCTTCTTCTTCCACCACTATCATTGAACCTCCTACCATTGTCAACTATGACACCAAATGTACCATGGCCAACAATGTTGTCAACCTTATTGATCAATCTAAACCAAAAAGCTAAATACAAAACAAAACTTGTTCTTTTCATTATATCTGATCCTAAGGAAACTATTAAGACACCTGATGGTCCTCTTTAAATTGTAGTGAAGATTAATGGCCTTCCCTCTCGTAGAGTCCTTATAGATCCTACTTGTGTGGTGTTGGCTCCCTAATGGTCCCCCAATTTACAATTTATGATTCAAGCCCCTCTATTTGTATGTCATGCCCCTATAAACATTTTCCCTCTAAATTTGCGAGTTAAATTCTGGTTAAGTGAAAGAACAGGTCATTGAACCCCTTGAACCAGTTCAACGGGTTCAACCAGTTCAATGAGTTCAAAAGAATAGAGTGCATAGTGTATGCACCCTAAAATGGTCTCCTAGACTTTGGGCCCCATTTATCATTTTATCAATTTATCAAATTTATGAATCAATGCTTTGGAACATTTTCAATTCAAATCAATTTCCTTGATCAAATTGTAATTAATTAAATATTTCCTAAGGTTTGATCTTTTTTTATCTAATTAAAAGATTTAATTTTCTTTTTAATTAAATAAAATTTATCTTATTTAATTAAAAAAATTAATCTCCCTTTTAATTGAATAAAATTTATCTTATTTAATTAAATTAAATTTCTCCCTTTTAATTAAATAAAATTCCTCTTATTTAATTAAATTCAATTCCTCCCATTTAATTAAATAAACTTCTTCCAATTTATTTAATTGAAATAAAACCCCTCATTTAATTAAATAAATAAAAATTCCCACTTAAAGCACTTTATTTGTCGAAAAAGACAATAAATTAAATTAAATATTAAATAAAAATCCCTTTTTCTTCACATCCTCCTAAGTGATGGGAATTTTGCCTCTTAATCATAGCCTTTGATTTTTGTCTCTTAATCTCAACCGTTCACATTCCTATAAAAGAAAACCTCTCTTTTTCATTTGGGTAATCATCAATCATTCATATACATCTTTTTCATAGTATTGGTATGCTGCAAGTTTGGAGAGCAATTTTGGAGGAGGATTTGAGCACTCAAGCTTGGATATTGCAAATTCTATTTTCTTGTCTTCTTCTTGCATTCATGGCTACTCATGTAGATTAGATTCATATTAGATTAGTTTGCATATTTTCTTTCATAGATTAATCTTGTATTGTTATCATTTAAATTAATTTTCTTTTATGCATTGTTATCATATAGAGTAGATCTCATTTTCATGCATTGAATCTCTCATTTCATGGTGCACTTACATGGGCACTAACTAGGTCAATCTGAGGGCCTCCATTTCACACCTTTGCACTCCATGACTAGAGAGCTATGAGTCAATATTTTAGGCCTCATTCTTGAGCAACCTTGGATGGAATGATTCATAGAAGTGTGTCAACATTTTAGCACACATTTTTGGCACCCACTGGTGGGCATGATGCTCTTTATTTTCCTTCATTTTATCAAATTTTCTAATCTTTACATGGTTATTTTATTAAAGTTTTTCAAGCCTAACCCTTGTGCAGATTTGCTTGGAGACGAAAACCCTAGATTTTTAAAGATTTGATCATATCTCCCAAATGGCTTGGAGGTTCGGTCTGAAAGTTTTTTTTCAGGTTGACGACATATCAGAGAAGCTTTAGTAAAAAATTTAGATTTTTCTGAGGTATTTTGAATTTTTAATAATTTTTTCTTTTTTTTTATAAAACCTTAATTTTCAATGCAAATCAGCATATTTTTAGAAAGATATTTAAATTATACAGGGGTCCATTCTTTGATTTTTAAATTTGGATGCAATATCATAGCTCATTTGGTCAATTTATGAAAACTGGTCTATTTTGAGAAAATGGCTCCCTAGGGCACAAATGAAAATATATTTTTAAAATTCTGACATTTTTGGAAAGCTCTCTATTTTTTAATAGGGTTCTCTTTTCTATATTTGGGGTTTGGGATCTGAATTTATGGCATATAAGTCCAATCTTGTTGACTAGGTCAAAAATCAAAATTAAAAAAAGAGCATTTAATGATTAGCTTGCACCTATTTTTCACGTGGTTCAATGCATGATGTGATTTGTCATTTGAATTATTTTCTAGTTATTATTGCTCCTAACAATTGATTTTCAGAGCTAACCCTAGGGTTTGCATAAGTTGAATATACATTGTATATCTTGTTTGCTTGTTTGTTTGTCTTGCTTGTTTGAGAGTTCGTGGGGATTGTTTGAAATTGCGTGGATAAACAACAAAATGCTCATGTTGCTTTGGATCTGAGGTATTTTTTTGATCTCTACAAAATTTGGATTTTAAAAATAAAATAAACCTCTCATGTGTTTAGCTTGAGTGTTTCTTGCTGTCATAGATCACATTTCCAATTGGTGCTCTAAAAATGGACCTAGATTTTCCTTCTTGCATATATGTTTCACATAGTAATGAGGCCCTATGAACACTATTTGTGATGATCTTGAGAGAGTGGGATTCACTTTCTTGTTTTACATGTGAAGCTCTTCTTGACGATAGATCCCCTTGTAGGTAGGGAAGGATTTTGTTTTTACCTTATTGGTCAACTTGGTTTGGGATTCAACTTTTGGCAATACTTTCTCTCTTTGAGGGATTGGTGTCATTTGTTGTTGTGTGAGCCTTGAATGAGGTGATTTAAAATTAGCATTTTAATGAATCATGTTTGCTATGTTTTGGTGAGGTGAAGAGGCTAGAGGATTATGCTCTTTTCCCTTTTGGGAGAATCAGAAACTTGGAACCCTTGAATCTGAACTAAGTCCCCATGTGGTCCATATTGTGAGTCTTCCTTGTTAGAGAGGGTTAACCATAGTGGACATTCCCTTTATTGGGTCAACCACATGGACGGAACCTCAAGTTGTAATAGCCATTTTCTACATGGTAGTGACAGCCGCTATATAAATGTCCTTATGAAAGAAATCTCCACAGGTGTAGTTTCTTGTGAGTTGTCAGATCTCCTCAACAGCTCCTAGTTGATTAAATTCTTGGACTGTGTCAAAACCTCAGTGCACTAGGATTGGATTTCACCCACTTGAGATTGCAAAAGTTGCAGAGTCAAGCCATTACTAAGAACCATAGTGCAACTAACTTTTTATTTTCTAGGACTATGTGCGTGATTGAAAAACATTTTGAGAACATACACAAGCAAAATTCTTATGGAGTAGAAATACTATGACACTATCCATGTTCATGTGCAAGGTTTCTTTTTCCCTTGCTCATTTCTTGAAGACATTGATTGCTTGAACTCCCTGATTTCTATCTTATGTGCTTGATTCATGATAAAATCTGTTAATGCATCTAGTTGGTTAATTAAAACGAACAAATCTGAGTTCCCGAGTGATAAAAACTTCAATGTATCTCCCCAAAGAGTGTTGTGACATGTTTCTCAACATCCAAATGAACTTAAATGGTATCAAGTTGCACAAAATGACTCTTGGTCTTCTTTCTTCCACATCTACCATGTCTTCCTAGTCTTCCATTCCCATTTCTCTCTTCTTCTTT
>MU228469.1:2178950-2224251 GCA_018584345.1 Thuja plicata | reverse complement strand
ACTCAGAATGTTCTAAATTTTCAGGTGAAGGTTCATCTTAGTCATATAAGAATGCCAGTTAAATTTCATTGCCAGATCATCTATATTGGCGAAGTTATTAAGGATTTACTGTTGAGATTTTAGGGTGAAAAATCTTTAAGCTCAATTTTCTGGACCTTAGAGGCTCCGGATCGAGGTCAAACCCCTGGCTGACTGGCGCTTCGCGAGTCAGGCACTGTAGATCGCGATCTCCCATTTTCGAAAAGTGGTCATAATAGCCAAACGGAGCTACGGTTCAAAAGTTATGGTTTCCGAAAGTTGGGCTACCTAATCTCATATTTTGTAAATATTCAAAGCCGACCCTTTTGTAATAAAAGTGAAAAAAGAATTAAATGTTAAGGGTAGTCGGCCTTAATGGCTAGATTTCTGGAACCTTCTCGGGCGGTGGAAATTGCCTATATAAAGAAGGCCCGTAGTATTGTCTAGGGAAGTTCTGGGTGGATCGGAGTAATAATTCGAGGCTTTGTCCTACAGAATATTGTAAGTGAAATGCCCAAGTGCCTTTGCATATTGTAATTCTGAAAGTTTGTAACTCCACATTTGTGGAGATAATAAGAAGCCCATTTTCTGTTCTTGCAAATTGTTGTTGTTTTTCTGTTTCTGTTATGTGTTTGTGGTATTAAGGGGAGCACCCTTCATCATATTTATACATATACACATTTACACATATACACATATATTTGTGTATATATACATATTTACACATATACACACATTTGTGCATATATACATATTTACACATATACACATATGCATACATATATACACATATACATACATATATACACATATACACATATTTGTGTATATATACACACATTTGTATATATATACACATATACGCACATATACACACATACACACATTTACACATCTATCATGTCAAAGATCCGATGAGATATTAAATTTGCTTTTGTAAAAATTGAAATTCTAATTCCACCTATTTAGGTTGAAGATTGATATGCCCATTTTGGGGCAAAATGGGAATTTCGTAATTCCAATTCCATTTTATTCATGGACCCAAACAAGGAAAAAATATCGAGTAGATCAAAGAAATTTTGAGGTTGTATCTTGTTTTTGGTGCTAGATATATTTAGAATTGTTTATATAATTTTTTTTAAATTTTTTTTTTGAATGTAAGTCCTTATCAATTTATATTAACTTATAAAACTATAAAAACATGGCCCCGTTTGGTTGGGGAATTGGAATTGGACTCAAAACCTGATTATCTCAAAATAGGGTTTTGAAATTCCGGTTTTGTATCTTCCGGATATAGTTTGGACCGTTTGGTTGACCCGGAAGATGAATGAGTCAATCCATCTTCTGCATTTGGTTGCAAAGTAGGCAGTGAAAGAATGATACAGCGGTGGATGGAAACGAAGAGCCAAAAAGGAAGGAGCTTGGTGGTAACACACTTCCCCTAGGTATAAGTAGTAATTTCTATTCAACTATTGCCTTCACTACCTATGTAAAGTCGTAGAATACATATATTTTTAAAATTGGATATATTTAAGTTAGTCGATGCCCAATATGAAAAGGAATTTGGCAAATTCCATGTGGGCAGAAGAGGAAGAGAATCTCAAAATGGTGTGCAGTGTTTCCTCATCGTATATGTGGTGACGGTGAATGTTGTAGCAGAAATGGAGGCTGGTGAGGCGAGAGAAGTGGGAGATGAGGCGGGTGCAAATGGATGGTGTCACGCTTTCGAAACACAACATGTCCACCCTGTGACAGTGTTGGTAAAGATGTTTGGAGTGGGATGCCATACCCCTTCAACATGATATCAAGTTTGCAACATCTTTCAATGATAGATTTTCCCCTAAATGTTTCTTTGTTAATAATAATAATAATGCAAGACAATGACGGAGTGAGCAAGGTTTTGTGTCCAAGACCAAACTTTTGTTTTTGTTTTATCAATTTCATTTCCCAGATACCTCCATCTTAGATGGAAGTTTTAATTATTAAATTTGTTAAATAATTTGTCATCCTCTTCAAAGCAAGGTGCGGCCACCCTTTCAATGCTCATTGGCATCAAAACGGTATCAGTTTGTTTTTTCATTTTCCAAGTGAAACCCCTCTTTTATCTCCTCTACTCGGTTCAGTTTAATTCATTGGACATGGATATGGCTTCCTCTTCCACAGCCACGTAGAATCAAAATTAATCAGAAAATGCCTTCGATGAGCTTGCACCTTATTATCCTGAATCTAATTCTACAGAGTCGTGGGACATCTTTACTCATCTACATATTCAATTCGTGTATTGCAATCCCCACGGACCCGACAAAATTATAAAATGAGGTTTAAAAAAACAAAAAACCAGCATTAGAAATCTAATTCCACCTATTGGGTGGGAAGATGGTGCCGCTCATTTTTTAGCCAAAATCAGATTTTTACTCTAAAACAGGAA
Organism: Thuja plicata; assembly: GCA_018584345.1. Lineage (NCBI taxonomy): Eukaryota > Viridiplantae > Streptophyta > Pinopsida > Cupressales > Cupressaceae > Thuja > Thuja plicata. The sequence goes on along the minus strand of MU228469.1, from coordinate 2,221,805 downwards.
TTGCATTTTGGCGAACCAAACAGCATATTTGAACCCAAAACTTGATTTAGGGCATCAAAATCCAATTCCACCCCTCAACCAAACGGGGCCTTCTATATTACATTTTTATCCTTATGATGATAGTTTTCGTAACTTGAAAGAGGGGTTAAGACTATTTATAACTTTATTTAAAATATTTGGAAGGTGTTCGGTTATGAGGAATTAGTTATCAAAACCAAAAAACCATCGGAGGATTATTTATGGTTAAATCTTCAAGAAAGAAGGGGTTATTCTTTATCCGAAAAAATTAAGTCTATGTGTTGGAGGAGAAAGAAGATATTTTTTGTTTAGCATTGTAACAGAGAGAAGAGGAGATGTATACTTGATTTTTCAAATTGTATTTTGGTGTAGGGGTAATATGATCTGGGATTCATTTGCTTTGTGTTTAAGGGAAGGAGGAATACATATCAGATCTTTGAGTTTGACTATATTTTTCTGATTGAATTTAATCTTTGAATTATTTCAGTCATCTTTAAATGGTGTCCTATCCCATTTTATTGTATATATATTTGTTATAAAATCTATGAGTCTTATGCATTCACATGTTTGAAACTAAATATTAGATCTTTCTCTTGTCTCTTTGTAGTTGGAATATTGAATAGGTGGTCTTTGTTCCATTTGTTTATTTCTCTCTAAGTTCTTTATTCTAAATTCACATTCATACCATGTTGATGGATGAGTGTTAGTGTGTCTTATATGTCTTATGGTTAAAGACATAATCAATAATTTCATTCTTCACACATCAAACAAAGGGAGTTGTAACTTCATATCAAAATTCAGAGAGCACTTGTACATCACCATCGCTAGTGGTTCAATTGTTGGCTCTAATTTTGTCTTCCAGTTTGGGCATATATGAGTCATTTATGAAGGCATTTTAAAGAGGAAAAAATTGTTAGCTAACAGATTTTTGTTGACTCTACTGGGGAATCAAAAGTGAAATATTGGTGCTTTCTCTTCTCATATTTTTGAAGTATCTTCGTGTATGCAGAATTGGAGACTCTAATAAACAACATACATATCCAAAAAGTTGCAAGAAAGGGGAAAAGAACAAACTTGACTATCCTAGAAATTCTTAAGATGGATGACAAAGTGTGGCATGAATTTTGGGATCACTGCAAAGAGATTATTTCAGAGGCTATAAAAACAAAGAAAAGAATAGAAGTTGACCATGCATCTATGTTGTTATGGAGGAGCCTTTGTGCAAGGTATTACAAGCTGAAAGAGTTGCAAGAAATAACCCATTTTCTTCAAGCACATGAAAAGAAAATACTCCAGCTTAAAAAATAATGAAGAGTTGATGATGATGAAGTTTCATTTGTCCTAAAATATTTTTATTCTTATGATTTCTCAGTCTTGGGTGAGCAAGAGGTCTAGCCAAGAAAATAATTCAGAAAGAGACCTACTGCTGAAGAGTTAAATGTTGAAAATGATCAAACACTCAAATATCTTTGGAATGCCTTCAAAGGGATCATTTTTGAAGCTGAAAGGAATAAACTCCATCCCTCTAAAGATCACAAATCTTCCCTATTGTTGAAATGTGTGCATCAAAGGTTTTATCATCTTAATAATTTTAAACAAGAGATTCTAGCTACAGCTGAAAGATCAAAGGAAAAATCAGAAAATAAAGAAACAGTGTCTTATATTTTCTTGGTTCTTGGAGAAGGGGATCTTGGGCCAACATTGGTTGGACCATCAGTTCGTAGGGCTCACAATCAAAAAAGAATAAACTTGTATCAAGTTGAAAGTATGGAGCTTGAATATTTTTCAACATGTAAGAAGGAGAAACCACCCATTTCTCCTGGAAAAGAAATGTTATCAAATGAACAAAAGGTTGCCTTCATTCTAAATAAGTTTTTGAAGAGCTTGGACAATCACCTCCATAGTGGGGTCATGGATGGGAATAGTCATGTTACTGAAATGAACCTAGATGCATCCACTTGTGGCTAAATTAATATTAATAGAGGCGTGAATTTCAACTTGCCTGAATTCATTGATGAAAACATTGATGAGGAAATATCAGAAAAAGAAATGTATGCATGTGAAAGTAGTGTGAATAATTTGTACTCTCCTTCCACTTAATTTCTCAATCAATATTACATTTATGAAAAGAAAGAGGATATGGCTCCCATAATATTTGATCCCATGTTCATAGAAAATGATTTTTAGAAGCCATGATCATTGACTTTGAACCCAAAGATTGATTGTGAAATTATTTTGCAAAAAGAGTTTTTGATTTCTAATGACCCTCTTGCATGTTCAGGTGAAGAAGTGACTATCACTGCATCAAGAAAGAATGGTACAACAATAATTTATATGGAGGAACAATTTAAAAAGCCAAAAAATGAGATTACTTGGGGCGAGCTCAATGCACTATACTTTCCAATATGATTTTGTGAAGAATATATGGTTAGAAACAATCCTCTATTTCAATTGTATGACTTTCAATCAAGTGATGAATATTTTCTTTCTTCTCTTGACAAAGAAAATGTTGAAAAGATATAGAGAAAAGTGAAAGCAGTCAAGCTGTTGAAACATTGCAGCCTTAAGAATTATTTAAAGTTTTAGAAAACACTCTTTATCATGAAGAAGAAATTATATCTCAATTCTTGTCAACCATTGAAGAAGGTGATACTCTTACAGAGAATGAAGCCATTCCATTGGAAATTTCTAAATATTGCTCGCAATCAAGAATGAAGAAATGCTTGAATAATGCTATACAGGGTGCCCGAGAAAATTCTGATGTTTACGATGAAGATTTGTTTTTGGGATATGAATGTTTATTCAGAAAACTTATGCATTCTATTAATTTGTTGTTCAACATAAAGGAAGTTTCCAGAGGAAAGTGGTTTATGGATACTTCATTTGAGCACAATCCATTTATCTGGAAAGGCTCATAATTCTCCAAGCCAGTTAATGGTTTTGTGTAAGTATTTCTTGGCTCTACTTCTTGATGTAGGATTTTCCTACTTGTATATACTTGTAAATAAATTTTGTCTTTCCAAGTTTTTGTTGTGCTTGGTTTTGGTGTTGGTTTTGGCTTGTTGAATTTTTCCCTACTCCCCTCCACCCTCTATGCAAGAAGCTCCCTGTCTTTTGCCTCTTTCTAACTCTGTTACCCAATGGATTAGGTATTGGTTTTAACCAGATACATGTTGGATTCTCTGTGTCCTTGTAGTCCATGTCCCCAGACAGAGCAAGTTGTTGGACCACTTATGGTCCCCTAATTTGAAATTTTTGAGTCAAGCCCCTCTATTTGCATGTTGTGCCCTATAAACATTTTCCCTCTAAAGTTGTTTGTTAAATTATGGTTAAGTGAAAGAACAAGTCATTGAACCTCTTGAACCAATTCAACCAGTTCAACTAGTTCAACATAAAGAGTTCAAAAGAACAGAGTGCCTAGGTTCAAGGTTTGGGTTCAAAAGGTTCAACAAGTTCAATAGTTCAAATTCATTGTTTTAGAATTTCAAAGGATTCATAATTCCCCAAATGCAAGGAATATTAAAGGCATTAAAATAATAAAATCCTGGGCACATTCTCATAGGTGGTTCGGTCACAAATCATGAAGGAAATTTTTTACAACCAACTATTGTGGAAGTATCTTGGGATGTACCAATTATGGAGGAAGATTGTACCTTAAAGTCTCAGACTCTTGATGATGCCATTGAAATAAATAATTTTTTTGTTTAAGGATTAAGTAATTCAATTTTCATTGGAAACCTAGAAGCTATTTTCAAGTAGATTGAGCATTTCTCCAAAGGTTCTTCTTTTGAAGTAAGCACAAATACAGGTCACATACATCTTTATATGGGTGTTACCTATAAGAACTCAAGACCAATAAAAATTGAGCTAAACACTCGGCCTGAAGGCTTTGATTTTTCTATCACAGTGCATGCCAAGTCAGTCACTGGGCCTATAAGAGGAAAATAAAATCAATCCATCCTTCATAAAAAATCAAAGTTCATCTTTGTAAGGTTTACAATAGAATTTTTTTTTTCAAAAATGTGAACAAATGTCTCCAATGAAAATGTTGGATGATTTTTCCATGTTGGAGAAAATATCCATGATCAAACTCTCAAATTTACATTAAGACCGAGAAGAGAAAGCATAGTGATATCGGTTCTAAAACCGTCTCCAGCACCACCCTCAACAATGTGCAGGCTCACAGGAGGAAGAGAATTGTATGGTTTGAGCTACATCCTATGCCACCTTAGTTATTTGTCATGATACAATGCTAATGGGGGTAGTGGAGGAATCACAAGATGTGAAAAGTTTCCAGTAAAGATGTGCTCTTTCTCAACTTCATCGTCCTTGTGCTCAAGAAGAGATATTCTTTTTCCGCCTACACACACTCACAATTCATCAACAAGATATCAATGCAGGCCAATTAGGTGCAGGTAAAAGGGCTTGAAAATGGAAACTACTAATATTGAATGGTTAATAGTCACTATGATGAGAGTGGACTAGGAAGTGATTTGATAGTAAAATGGTTTGATTGATCAGAAAAGAGGATGATATTGTCATTGTTTAAAAAAATAAAATGGCATTCATAATCACAGAGCCACTTTGAACGTAGTAAATGAAAGAGTTGAAACTTTTTATTCAATTCCATCAATTTATGTCAATACAAGGAATAATGCAAATGATTACGTCCAGATGTGGATCTTAAGGTTTATCTATATGTTGCAACCAGAAATAGGAACTCAAAGTTTGGCAATGGGAATGCAAATTTCTTAGAAGTAGAGGCAACATCTTAATGTACCTTGTCATGATTTGTTTTTGCATCAGTCTCTTGTTCCCTCTCTTAGAATATTAGATAAATAATTGTGATGCCCAAAATGATCAATGAGGATATGTATTATCCTTGAAACATACAAAATTGGGTATTTTTTTTTATTGTTATTAAACCTTCCTTGGGGGATAGCATAGAAGTTAGAAGAGATCGATTATATTACTTTACTACCAATTGGAAGTAAGGAAATAATTTATATCCAATTTTGATTCATATCTTCGCTAAGATTTCTTTATTACATTTTCCTCCTTATGATGATAGTTTTCGTAACTTGAAAGAGCGGTTGAGACTTTTTATAACATTCTTTAAAATATTTGGAAGGTGTTCGGTAATGAGGAATCAGTTATCAAAATAGAAAAACCACCAGAGGAATATTTATGGTAAAATCTTCAAGAAAGAAGGGGTTCTTCTTTTTCCAAAAATAAAAGTATGTGTGCTAAAGGAGAAAGAAGATATTTTCTGTTTAGCATTGTAACAGAGGGAAGAGGAGATGTATATTTGACTTTTCAAGCAGTATTTTGGTGCAAGGCTAATATGATCTCAGAGTCATTTATGTGTGTTTAAGGGAAGGAGGAATACATATCAAATCTTTGAGTTTGAATATATTTTTCTGATTGAATTTAATCTTTGAATTATTTTAGTCATCTTTAAATGTTATCCTATCCCATTTTATTGTATTTGTGTTTGTTATAAAATTTGTGAGTCTTGTTCATTCACATGTTTGAAATAAAATATTAGATCTTTCTCTTGTCTCTATGTAGTTGGAAGATTGAATAGGTGGTCTTGGTGCCATTTGTTTAATTCTCTCTATGTTCTTTATTCTGAAATTACATTCATACCATGTTGATGGATGAATGTAAGTGTGCTTTATCTGTCTTCTGGTTAAAGACATAACCAGTAATTTCATTATTTGCACATCAAATGAAGGGATTTTTACCTTCATATCAAAATTTAGAGAGCACTTGCACATCACCATTTCTAGTGGATCAATTGTTGGTTCTAACTTTGTCTTCCAACTTGGTAATTTAGGAGTCATTTGTGAAGGCATTTTAAAGAGGAAAAGTATGTTAACCAACACGTGTTAAATATTATAATTGAAGAACATAATTACACAAGCCAATTGTAACAAGATTCCTATGACAAATATGATGTGATGATTAAAACTTTCAATGGTTTCATTTATCCCACCCATGGTTCCATTACTTTTCCCATAGAAGTTGGTAAGAAAACCTTAGATGTCACATTTATTGTCCTCCCAACTTCCAATCAGTTTCAAGTTAGACTTGGCCTGCCTTGGGTCACTTTCATGAAAGCTATAGTCTCTCCTATCCATTAGTGTTTTAAATTTCCTCATGATAGAGAAATCATCATGATTAATCATAGTCTCTATCATCCTTTATCTAGTTGTGGAAACTTTAACCTTGACTTATTTTGGCCTTCCATGCCTCAACCAGTTTAACCTCACAAAGAAACCTTCTTCATATCCTATCAAAAATTGAAATCTCAAAATATTTGTGAACTTAGCAATCCTAAGGTTGTTCCATATCCTTTTCCTGGTCCTCAACTCCTTCCTACACCTTCCACGCCTCTTATTTATGCTTCAGTTCCACCTCTTGTATCTTATAAACACTCTATGAATTCTATCTCTCAACCTAGTGCAGTGTCTTCCATTATTCCTCCTAAATAAGAAGAGGGCCCAATGTTGATTGATCCTAAGCCATCTCAAATTTCAAACAAGACTAAACATAATTATTGTTCTCGTGATCATTGTTGTAAACATCGCACTAGATCTTGTGAGTGTGATTCCTAAAATATTTCCTCCCCTAAGACATTTATTGATGCTTTGATTCCCTTTGACCAACCTATGTATAGCCCAAGGGAGGAAGTTAATTTAAAGAAGATGAAACTGAACAAACATAATGATTCTATGTTATCATAGATTCTATTGTGATTAATTTGAATGAAGAGATACTCCTGATGATGATGATTTCAATATTTCTAATGCAAAGGATGTCCATGAAGATGAATATGATGATATGTATGAGATTATTATTAATCATGATTTTGCTGCTAGATTTTCCAAACAATTATCTCTTACTCCTGGTGAAAAAAAATGACTCATCTTTAGAGCATGGTCCTTGTTCGAAACTTGTGATGGACCCATCTACCATGATCAATTTTTGTCCTCTTGTGTGTTTAAAACCTTCCCTACTCAATATAGACCAAGATGGGGGGTAGGTGATATGCTTTATTAGCTCCATTTGTACAGTGGATTCTTTTGTGTAATTGAATTTTGTGTTTTGTTTCCTCCATGATGTATTACTTTTTATGTATTTTGTTTAGATTTCTTTAAATGACTCTTGTTTATCTGTTGGTGCAAGGTGATAAAGGAATTAACCTTTTGTGACATTCCTCTATTTGTATCTCATTTCTTCTATATGTTGTATGCATATTATGTCATGCATGTGTTATTGTTTGTAAATGTGCCTTTGTGTTGTCTAATTGGGGATGACTCAAAGTGGTAGCTACCATTATTTTTGGTCTCCATAATTCCAGTCCAAAAAGACTCTTCTTTTTATCTCTAATGTGATCTTCTTCTATTATTCTTTTAGTTATGCTACCTTTTAGGGATGATGTCAATTCATTTTGATATTATTCTTGATATACATGAGTTATCATATGATCATACTGACTTCAGAGTTAGTAGATCCCTTTTGTTCTCTCTATTTCATGTGTTTCAATTCCCTTGGTTTGTCCTTTCTTGGGGGAATCTTTCAGTGTAAGCGTCTCTTTTGTGTGCATGTATACTTCATCAAATCCATTTCTCTCATTAAGGCATTTGCAATCTCTTTAATGTGGGGGCATACACTCCACTCCTAATTTTGCATTTTTCAGACACACAACAATTCAATGCAATCTCTTATGTAGATGGCAGAGGAGATAATTATTTGCTTACATTATCATGCCTTGTGTATTATTCAATGGATCCTAAGACTGGTCTGTCTTTCATTTGGTCCTTAAACTGACCACTTTTTTGGATCTTTTAATGGAGACAAGATTTCCTTAAGGACTATTCCTCTTTGTTTAGATCAGTTAACTAGCATCACATTGCTTTCTAGACTATCAATTACATCTTTTGCAGCAGTCCTTTCTCTTTGCATGATCCATAGTAAGGTAATACCTTACTAGGCTAGTTGTTCATCTCTCTCTCTCTCTCTCTCTCTCTCTCTCTCTCTCTCTCTCTCTCTCTCTGTCTCATGAGAATGAGCATGAGCATGAGAATTTCCTCTTTTGTTTTGGTTTTGGATTTGATAAGGGCCCCTAAGTCACTTGGGGGCAAGGTGTTTTCTTGTCTCCTTAACCTTGATAAAAAAAAATCAATGAATTGATCTACTTTATCATGAGCATGAGGTTGTCTCCTATTCCTTCTAAAGTGGGGGATAAATGTATCATCCTAAAATGTTAGTACCTATAATTAGATGCTCTATTAGGTTCCATTTTGGCAATTGTGATATTTCATGTTCGCTATGCTTGATCTAACTACCTATCTACACCCCATTTCAGTTTTAGCATTTTCTCCTAGGTACACAGTGTCCAAAGCATTATGTTCCTACAAATATAATGCCCAAGGAATTGTGTTTCCCCACAATTGGGCTCAAATTGGAATTGGGGCCCTAATGTAGTGTTTTTGTGGGAAATATTGATAATCCATAAATGATCAGAAGTTGTCATTAGTATATAAGCAGACAGTTTTGGTTGGTCAGTCATGATCAACGAGCGACAGCACTCACCAAGCGCAGTGATAACCGAATTGTTTTGAATACCGAGTGATAGTGCAATCAACCGAGCAATATATCAAGTGAGTAACATCACTGAGTGCCAGTCTACACTGAGAGACAACATTTCTCTGAGAAAAGTGGATCTCACCTACATGTCAGCTAAAGAACTTTAATCTTTAAAATAGCTTTTTGCTTAACTGGATAATCACTTTTTGTGGATCAAGAAAAGTGTTAATTATGGATGTAACTATTTAACTAATTCTAATCATGCAAACTAGGAGATCAAGGTCAAGTTGAAAACCTTTGATCTTAGAGTTTTTCAAGAAAAGCGTGAAAGTTAATTAGGTCAAATCTTTTGTATATAGATGAAATAATCAATCAAAAATGATATGACTATAGCCACCAAGGATATCTATGGATCAGATAGAGAATTTCATACATAAGGATAGATAAATGAGAATTCAATTTATAAAGAACTACATACAAGGCTACCGAGCAGAACATAGGTATTATCCATCACAGTAAGGTGATATATTTTGTGTACTTAATGGATCTGTAATCAACAATTTGAGATTGCAGTAATCAGGTCATATATTTTGTTACTCTCTAACAATTGTAGCAAACAGCAAAATCCTTTCACAGGGTGGACTTAACAGTCATTTTGTAAATCTCTTAACCAAGTGCACACATACATTGTGTTGCTAAAATCTCTTAACCAAGTAGACTTAACAAGTCTGACATGTTAATCCTAATAGATTAATATCATCAGAAGTGATCACAACTTGTAGTCCTAACAAGCACCTTCCATTCTACAGATAGTGAAGTTTTGTGGGTTTCGTCCCCACCATAGTTTTTACCTTCCCTCAAGGGTTTCTGCGTGATCAAATACTCGTGTCATGTGTAAATGAGTTTCATGAATATTTCAATGTTTGTTTACATGCATTTACATTTATGCTATGATATTGCATGCATGAAGTAGAAAAGCTACAGTGGTCGGTTATGCAAGTAATGAGTAATAAGATTTAATTTCTAAAAAAATTTAAGGATACTGATTCACCCCTCCCCTCTCAGTACACACCCTTCCATTATTCCAACAATTGGTATCAAAGCTAGTTCTCTTATTTGGAGAAGTTTAATCACTTGAGAGAAAAGATCTTACAATGGAAAGGTATAAGCTTGATAAAAATATCGAGAATCAGAAGTTGCAAATATAGATTTTCTTTGAGAAATACAAAGAGGCAAGAAATAAACTGAAAGAGTTATTGGCTGAAAGAAAAGTCATGGCATCTCGCTACAATGAAACTGACTATCATTAAGAAGAGATACCTGACCTATTTGATTCATTTGGATCTAGATCTGGTAGTATATCTGACACATCTGAAGGAACCATTGCAGATCTAAATGAAATCAATCAACATCTAACCGAACAAGTGAAAGTACTGCAGATCGTTCAAGAGACACAAATGGTAAGAATGATTGATGTTATGAATAGTGCAAGACAAGTTGAACAAGAAAGAACTTTGGCTATTGATGACAAGAGAAAGATTATAGAAAAGCTGCAAAAGAAAGAATCTGAGATACAGAGACTTACTGAACATCACCTTAAGATCACCAATCAAATAGTTCTTATGAGTCATGAGGCCAACCGAGTGAACATGGAACTTGCTGGAAAATTGGAAGTTATTGGTGAACTAAAATAAGAAAATGAGAAACTGAAGCATGAAGTGAAGATTCAATAACAGCATAATGATATGATCAAGAAAGCTGAAGACAGTAAAAAAGAATGGATGAATTTCTAAATAGACAAAGAAGGCTCAACAACAATACTAATTTAGGGTATATCGAGCATGGAGAATGATCAAACTGAGATGATCAAAGGAATGTCTACACAAATCCAAGACCAAAGAAGCGTTCATGTAATCACTATGGAAAACTAGGCCACACATCAAATGTTTGCAAGAGCAAAGAAAAAGGTATTCCTAAAACTACTTCTACATTCATAGGTAATTGTTATAACTATAACAAGCATGGATACAAAGCACATGAATGCAGATCTAAGCTGAACAAACCAAAGAAGAAATCTTACATGGAAAAACATTGTCCTACTTGCAACATGCATGGCCACACATTTTATGAATGCAGGAAAAAGATAAATCAAGTCTAGAAACCTAAAGAACAAGAAAATGCATATCAACCGAGAAGAGTTGGTAATACATATGTTTAGGATTACAACACTTGGGTAAATTGCACAACATGTGGTAGATATGGGTATATAGCTGCTAACTGTATGATTAAATGGATAAGAAGATCTAGAAACTGGACTAACCCTGGAATGGCATACTTACACTATCATAAGTTTGATCACTTAAGTAAGGACTGCAGAGACCGAGTGACAGATTCAAGCACTTTTGCAAATGGAAATACTATTGAAGACATCATGAGAATGAGAAATAAAATGTGGAGAAGGGCTTCAAAAAATGATAATGTTGGACCAAGCACTACATATGGTGACACCTCATCCAATGGATCAGGTGATTCCCCCACCCCCGCCTAAGAAATACAAGTAAGTATGGAATTGCACTCTACAAAGATGTACTTTACATTAGTTCCTATATTCATTGAGAATATGCCAAATTAGCATGAATGAAGATGCACTATGGTATTGCATGTTATGTTTTGTGAATCTAGTATGGTCGGTCAATATGAACCAAGCTTAAACTACACGTCGGTGAACATGTGAAAGACAACTGAGTTAACACTATATATTGAGTAGTGTATACTCACCGAGCTAAAGACTTTAGTGTGTTGACCAAGTATCTCTATTTTGTTGATCGAGTGGTAGGTGAAGCATTTAATGCATCAATTAGGGTATTTTTCTATAAAAAGGGAAATGTGAACTCATTCGTTCACCCAATGTTAAAAATAAAATTGTAGAGAAAAGAAGATTGATTCAGAGAAACTACATTACAGAGCAATTCACAGCACTTTAAAAGCTACTCCAATAGATTTCAAGAATTCACAGCAAACATCTAGTAAGTATCTAGACTCACCGAGTTAGCAGGTTATTTGACAAGAAACCCTAAATTAACAAACAATGGCAACCACATCATGAACCTTGAAGATCAAGATGGCAAAGGATAAGAAGGTCATTTTAATAAAGAACTCAACCTATGAGGAACCTAACTACAGTTTTTTCCCTGAGGTTGCTACTCAACCCAACAACAAAGGATCATTTTTGAGTATCCCACCTAGGTTTTTATTGGTTGAAGACATTTGTGCATACATTCACTACAAAATTGTAGAGATTCGAGACTTTGACTTGAGGAAGCTTATTAGAAGCTATGAAAGGATGGTAACCTAAGGGACAAGCACAAGCACATTGAAGTGAAAGGGTTAACCAATGCCCTACTATTCCCAAAAGATTTCAAAATGGAATGGATTCGCAATGTGCTCAGTCGAGTGCATAACCGAAAGATGTGGTTAGATGAACCCAAGCCAATCACAAAGGATGTGATTCACACGGTGACTGGATACCCACTAACCAAGAAAGAAAAATCCTTAAGACACCCACAATGCCCTGAGATTGAAGAGTTAACTGGAGCCGAGTGGAATGATAGAGGTCTGAAAATAAATTAAATCACCAACCTTGAAATGAAATTTGGTGCATATGTGATTGGATATAAAATCATTCAAGCCATCATATTGAACAACATTTCTTGTGGAGCAGTCGACACTGCATACAAAATAGTGAAGAAGGGACTGCAACTTAATCTAGTTGAGATGCTACTGAAACAACTTGAAGATAACATGAGAACAATTAGATCAACCCAATCTAATACATGTAAGTTCGGTTCCCTACTGATGTGCACATTCTTTTACTTACATAATTTCTTTCCTTCCATTGATAATGTCACTTGGGACACCAACCGACCTATCACAACATAGATTGGTGATTACATTAAATCACTAGGAGATAATTTCATACCTCTATTGGATGCATCCTTTGCATCATTCAAGAATATGTGATGTAGAAGAGGATGAGAATACCTTCCTAGTTAGTTGAACAATACAAGGATGAGATATGTTTGGTAGTTGACACCGACACAATACTCATCAAACCTGTCAACCCAAGAACAACATAGTTACCACCATTAGACTATGAAATTGACATAGATATGGCTACAAGAGCTATTGAAGCCCTGCTGAATGAACCAGTTGAAAAATCTTTAAGCAGATTTGGCACATATGAGGAAGCCAAGTCAAAAATTAAGATTGGTTTAGAAGTCAAGAAAATAGAAAGGAAGAAAATACAAATGGTGAATTCACTTCAGAAGAAATTTTTGGTAACTGATGAAGAGTTGGAACAATCAATAGACATCACTAAGGAATAGACACCCATCGGTGAAAGTAAAGAGTTAAGTGATTCAGAGTCTATAGGAATCAGATGCAGAGCCACCACAGGCAAATAAAACAAAAGTTATTGAAGTAACGGCTGCATCTAGAACAAGGAGAAAAACAACAAAGGTAGACTCACCACCCTTAAAGAAATTCATTGTAAGAACATATCTAAAAAGAAATCCTAAAGCCTCAACCAAGAAACCAGCACCAAGACAACGAAGAAAATATGTAAGAGGAAAAGAAGACAAGGATGATACTGAAGAAGATGAAAGAGAACAAAATAAAATCTGAGCAGAAAAGGAAAATATACCATAGACAATTGATGAAGTTTCAGAGTCAATCATCAACACAAGAATTCTGGTACATCATAAGATTAGACAATGGGGAAATCTGTCTACCGAGGATTAGGACAAAATAGAAGAGGTCATCATTAAGATGATGGTTTCTTACAAATATGTACCTCTATAATTTGGAAATCATATTCCACAAGAGCTACATGACAAGATATCAGCTAGATGAATATATGCATTGCACACGGAGAAACATATGAGAGAGATATCCCTAGTCATATTCATGCCCAATTCCATAGTTTCAGAAATTAACTCAACAATGAAGGAGCACGCCAAGAAATTTTCTACAAAATCAAGAGCATACAAAGTATTGCAGAACAAGTTAGAATATATTGGCATAAAGAGAAATGATATTTGGACTCAAATCTGTAATACACCTAAGTAGGTACTAGCTCTAATTGAGATTTCTCAAACCGAGGAGAAGGAGGCCACATCGAGCCCCAAGCACATATTCATCAACGACACCGAGGATGTCAATCCTATTGACTTAAACACAAAAGAAAGTAAGGTCATGGATGATATTCCTGATATATTGAAATCATTAGGGGAAACACCAGTCAAACTATCAAAGATATCACTCATGGTGATCCTGATGATGATGCCAAGGCTGATGAAGATGTCACTATTACCACCAAGCCAACAAATGAATAGAACACTACTGATGTTGTACAAGCACTTGTACCATGTAATATGCTTGACTTGATGCAAGCAATCAATATAATGATAGAATCACAGCATACACCACCTGAGCCTGAAGCAAACACACCAATGGATGAAGGTGATGAACATGGGAAGAAGACAAATACCAGTGGAGAGCACAAACTGAGTGATGCACCCGCCAAGCACACTAGAGAGGAAGACAAGGTTGCAGGTCAAGAAAAAGTTAAAGTAGAGACATCTACAACTGAATAACAAGTAGAGACCAAGCACCCTAGCCAAGGAACCACACCTCTCAAGTAATCAACGATAGAAACTAGGCAACAAAAGGATCTTTCTATAGTACCACATTCCCTTACTTCAAGCGACATTCAAAAGAAGAAGAAGAGCAAGAAAGGAAGTAAAGCCCATGTCACACTCAATGAGATCATAGACATACTCAACTGTGATCCAAAAACACTTGATCCTGAGTCCCTAACAAGATATGGGGAGCTATGCAAAAGAAAGGCACTACAGGATAAGCTTAGAAAGGAACACGGAAATTCACAACTCATGGAAAAAATAAAGGAGATTATATTGCAAGTAGTGTCTGACACCAAGATTGATCAAACTGCGCCCATTCTTGATCAACTTGTAGTTATGACTGAGGCAATCACAACAGATAATGTAGGCACCAAGAAGGTCATTAAGGAATGAGCAGAAGAGAAGTATCACTACAAACTCACCGAGAAAATCAGCCAAGAAGTGGCAGAGAATAAGGTGAAACTTTCTAAACTAGTAGCTACATTAGAACCTGTTATTTTAGAAGTAGTTACCTTAGTTCAAAAGTTGTGCACTCTAGAGAACTTCACTACTGAGCATACTGAACAGAGGGATAAGATAGATGTAAATATAAAATCTAGTGCACTAAGTCTATCAACCGAGCCAAATGCATTCCAACTGCATTATGAAAATATTGTTGAACCTAAATGGTTAAGACTTGAAACACAAAAGGTAGAAAGAAAAATCAGAGATGAAGTAACCAAGCTATAGGCCTTGTTACTACCAAATCTCACATTGTTTTTGACACACATGGCTAATTCAAAGACTCTAATTGTGACCCCAGAGATGTCAATAATAGAAAGCATATATTACTTTCAAAAAAGGGGGAAACATATACATACATTTTATCTACATACCGAGGCATGCACATAGGGGGAGTCATTGTAAAGTTAAAACACTTGGTGTATATAATGTACATATCAATTTTTTATACTAATGCCAAAGAGGGAGATTGATAATCCATAAAGGATCAAAAGTTGTCAATAGTATATAAGCAGACAGTTTTGGTAGGTTGGTCATGATCACCGAGCAACAGCACTCACTGAGCGCAGTGATCACCAAAATGTTTTGAACACTGAGCTATAGCACAATCAACTGAGCAGTATATCAACCAATTGAAATCATCAAGCACTAGTCTACAAATCCATCACTGAGCACCAGTCTAAACCGAGAGACAACATTTCACCGAGAAAAGCAGATCTCACCTACACATTAGCTAAAGCACTTTAAACTTTAAAACATTTTTTTGCTTAGCTAGATAACCATTTATTTGTGGATCAAGAAAAGCATTAATTATGGATTTAATTAGTTAAATGGTTGTATTCATGCAAACTATGAGATAAATGTCAAGTTGAAAACCTTTGATCTTAGAGTTTTTCAAGAAAAGCGTGAAACCTAATTAGGTCAAATCTTTTGTATATAAATAAAATAATCAATCAAGAATGATATGAGTGTATCCACCAAGGATATCTATAGATGAGAGAGAGAGAGTTTCATACACAAGGAAAGATAAAGGAGAATTTAGTTTATAAAGAACTACATACAAGGCTACCAAGCAGAACAGAGGTATTATCCATCACAATAAGGTGATATATTTTGTATACTTAATGGATCTGTAATCAACAATTTGAGATTGCAACAATCAGGTCATATATTTTGTTACTCTCTAACAACTGTAGCAAACAACAAAATCCTTTCACAAGGTGGACTTAAAAGTATTTTGTAAATCTCTTAACCAAGTGCACACATACATTATGTTGCTAAAATCTCTTAACTGAGTAGACTTAACAAGTCTGACATGTTACTCTGAACAGAGTAAGATCATTAGAAGAACAACTTGTTGACCTAACAGGCACCTTCCATTCTATAGATAGTGAATATTTGTGGGTTTCATCCCCACCATAGTTTTTACCTTCTAACAAGGGTTTTTGCGTGATCAAATACTTGTGTCATGTGTAAATGAGTTTCATGAGTGTTTCAATGTTTGTTTACATGCATTTACATTTATGCTATGACATTACATGCATGAAGTAGAAAAGCTACAGTGGTTGGTTATGCAAGTAATGAGTACTAAGGTTTAATTTGTAAAAAAATTAAGGGTACTGATTCACCCCTTGCCTCTCAGTACACACCCTTCCATTATTCCAACAATTAGGTCCCATGGTTGGCCTAGGTTCATTTTAAATTCTAAAATGTGTGAGAGGTATATAAGTGGCATATCTCTCCTTATTTTGGTAAGAACGATGATCAATAATTTAAGCTCTCTCCTACAATTTCACATCCAAGCATCCAATATCAAGCATCTCTTCAAGTTTCTAAGACATTTTGAAGGAAATATTTTCCATTGTAGTAAGTTTCTCTCCCATTATGGCCAAGTAGAGGAGTTCTTAATCAAGAAAGAATATCCTTTGTCTATTCACATGCATTCTTCCTTCATAGCAAGTGTTCATCAAGCATAAAAACATTAAAGATCTAGGAGTGACATTCGGAGATCCATACATTTGTGAATGAATTCTTGATTCCTTTCTACATTCCAACGCTCAAAAACCACAATTCAAGAAACATACAAGCATCTTCATAAATATGTGTGATTTCTAAATTTATTTATGAAGGTATATCTAACATTTACCTTTACATCCTCATACTTTCATTTATGTAATTTTATTTCACTTTTAAGGTTAATTCCTAAACATGGGTTTGACCAAGGAAAAATCTTTTCCAGGACCTTTTCCCTATTTTTCTATGTGCAAGAACAGGTGGCGTATCCATCAGGACTTAATCTAGAAAGTGTGGCATCTGCCAGGTCGATTGTGAAAGTTTTAGGTAGAATCACTAGGAACATAATGCCCCAGGCATTATGTAGCCTAGAAATTTTATTCAAATTCAGATTGCAAGTTAGTATAGTCTTATGCTATTTGTTTTAATTAATTCTAGCTTCTTGTATGTTTTCTATCAGTTCGCACCTCCTGAAACTTGTCATATTTTCTTATTTAGCATCCTATCTTGCATCATGTAATACCCACTCATATTTTGCTTTCAGTTTTTGATGGTGTACTCTTTTAGGCAATTGTTTCAATTGATTGGCCGAATTCTTTTAGGATACATTTCATGTGAGCTATTATTGTTTCATTTGATGGTCATTCTGGATTATGATGTTATGAATTTATCATATGCATAGATAGATGTGATGATATTATCGTGATGATTATTATATGTTGATTTCAGATTATGATGCACTTACCCCATACTTGCATGTGTATGGTTATCTTATATGTTGTTGCACTTGTGACGTGTTGTGGTAAAGGACAGAGACGTAGTTACTTACTTTGCGAGATCCACATGTTCAACTGATCCCTATCATTGTTTGCGATATTATATTGGATGTACATGTGTGTTTTTTTATGACAGGATTGCAGGTACAGGGCATCGTCTTCCCTAAATTGGTAGGAGTGAGCATGCCCATATATTCATCTCAATGGTAAAGAGGAGAGGTAACATACGAATCCAACCCTAACCTAAGCCTATTTTCCTAAGTATTGGATGAGTATCAGTTTGACTACCCTACCCAGATTCGTCTAGTTGACGGAAATCTGTGGATCCTATCTTGTTATGTGTTTGGGTTGGTTTTGAGTGTTTTCAGTTGAGTGTTGTGATATTGTGTGATTTATCATGTATTTGTGAAATTGGTTATTATTGAAATTAATTATTAAATATAGAGTATTTAATTAATTGAAAATTAATTAAATATCTATGTTTAATTAGGAAATTAATTATAATGCAATTATTGAATATTGGAATTTAATTGAATATTTAAATTGAAATTTGAATTATATTAGCTTTTATGCATTATTAAATAATTAAATATTTAATTGCATGGATAAGTGTGCTTTAAATATTTAATCTATTTAATATATTTTTTAATTAATTAAATGTGCAAGTTAATTATTGAAAATTGAGTTTGAATTCAAAATGCAACTTGGTTTAATAAGTCAAAGTTGAGTTGTGCAAGTAAATAGATATTTTTAATTAATAATGATTATTTACTTTCAATTTTGAGTTGAGTCCTTTTAGGGGTTAACTGGTGTGTTGTCATGAGGGTTTGCATGATTGGGGAAAGTTGATTTTCTTTAGGAGAATTATCCTCTCATTCTCTCATAACAAGTTTTTGGTGAAGGCATTTGGAGAGAGAAGAATTTGTGAGAGCATTTTTGTGTGTTCTTGTTGTCTTGCAATTTTGTGAATTTTGTGTGTGCTTGGAGGCTTGGGATTTGTGGAGATCTTGGCTTGGGAGGCTTCGTGGTTCCATATTTGCACTCGGAATTGGATTCGAAGGCTTCGGGATTCTCCATTTTCTCACAAAACTCCTTTGTCAATTTTTGGTGAATTTGAGGTAGGGTTTGATAAAAACCCCTTTTATAATTTCAATTTGTGAATTTTTGTGCTTCCTACATGTTTTGGGTTATTTGCATTTCTTAATTAGGTCTATTTACATTTTTGCTTAAATGGGTATCTTAGAAAACCCTAGATCTATATTTTTTAGGAAAAAATATTAACTTGGCATAGTAATGTTATGCTACCAAAATTCGGAGAAAAAATGTGCATGGGAAGACCTATAAATTTAGAAAATTAAACGTCCTATAGTGTAGACTATAATGGAAAAATAAATAATTGAGTTTGATTACATCTTCTTTGGAAAAAATTTAATTATTGAAAAAAAAACACTCTCTGGAATGAATAAAATAGTTCACCAGTAAAATTAAACAATGCCCAAGAAAAGACAAATTAGAAAAGACAAGGATATAAACTTTTTATTTAGTAATTTTCATTTTCGGAAATAATCTATTAAAAAAAAACTTTGTTTGGAAAAAACAAAAACTGATTTTTGTTAGGAAAATTGTTAAAAAAAATTAAATAAAAAAAATTTAAAAAAGAAAATTGAATTGAATGGGGGTGGGACCCCATCCCCACCCCCCGTGGCAGTCAAAGGGCCACCGCAGCAATCTACGGATTGCCTTGGCAGCCCGTGTTGTGGTGGCAGTCACGGACTGCCTTGGCAGTACTGAGACTGCCCCGCGGCAATGGGACCACCGGTAAGGTGGAGGGGGGAGCGTGGGGCCTGCCACCCCCATGTTAAATTTACTTTTTTTTTTTTTAAATACTTTTTAAAATTTGTTTTTATTATTAATTATTAAAATCATATATTTAGTATTAAATGTTTTATTTCTAATTTATTTTAAATGATAAAATATTTAAAATAAATTTAGTTTATTAAATGTTTTAAAAATATTTTATATTTAGTATTAAATATTTTATTTCAAATTTATTTTAAATGGTAAAATATTTAAAATAAATTTAGTTTATTAAATGTTTTAAATATATTTTATTTTAAGTATTAAATGTTTAATATAAATTAATTTTAAATTGAGTTGTTTAGGTTTGTTTTTTGAATTGGTTTATTTAAATTGATTTATTTAAACTAGTTAATTTAACTTAAATGTTTAATTGGTTTAAATTATATGTTTTATTAGTAATTATTTACTTTTATAATGGTAGTTTAATTAGGCTACTAAATGACATATTAAGTCCTGATTTGATATAAATTTAGGCAAGAGGATTCAATTGATTTATTGTTATATACATAAAGGCTCTAAATCAATTAATTTAGTTAATTTAAATTATCTATTGAATCCTAGTCTTTTGGGAGTAATTGTTTTACAATGGAATATATTTCTATATTGTTAAAAGTAGATGTGTAATCTTATTGACAAATTATGCATAATGTGATGTTGTTTCCATTTCTTATGTATTTATCTCTATGTTTTCTAGTATCTAGGTTTTTAGATTGCCCTAGAACATATACAGAGGCTGGGGGGTGTTTTGCATTTCTGTGTATGATATAGCATGTGTGTTTCATGTAATTACCCTAAACTGACCATGTAAACCCTTTTGATTATGTTATCTGATTGTGTACCTCTATGTGACCGTTCCTAATGTGAGGGATACTGGATTAGGTATACTTGGGTTTTGACCTATGCTAGATCTATGTAGGATCTATGAGCCTAGGGTAGGTTACCTAGATGTGTAGTAGGGGGTGACTTGCAATAAGTTCCATGTCCATAAGTAACTACTTGGATTGCTTATTGTAGGTATACTTAATAAGTGATAACTAAATGCATAACTGAGAGATCTTAAAATGAACTAATAAGATATTTCTTCACCCATGCTTGAGTGCTAGTATAGATTAAGATAGAGGGTGATAAGATGCTAGTCACCTCGAGAGGTATCTGGCATAGTTAGTGGCATTGTCAGTTTGAGAGGTCATTGGCGCCATGTATGGTCACTTAAGTGTCGGGATCCATTGGGATTTCTAGGAAAAAACTTAAGGGTTAGAAGTGCATGATGACACCTTCCTTTACACAGTCTAGATTTCTTACGTATGTCATTTGCCTCTGGATTAGTGTGTCTCACCTTTCATGATGTATAGTACACCTAGATTAGAGAGCTATCAGGATCCTTTGCTTAGCGGTTACTTCCTTATTGGTTTTGGATATCCGAGTGGGATCTGTTGTTATCTCCTCAGCACGGTGGGGTGGACCTTTGTGGTTCCACACGGATAGGTGGTAGTGATTCTTTACCCATTGAGATTTGACATCCTTGTTCCAGGTGCTTGATGGTTCTTTGCAGATGAGCTCTTTACATTTCCTTCATTAGTGATTATGTATTTACCTTTCACTGATTGTAAATCTTGTATTAGAGTATCGCTTGTGATACCTAATCTGGATATTGTATATTAAATAGATTAGAGTGATTACCACATACCATGTGACATGTGCAGTGGATGTGAGTTTATGGTGGTTTCATGGTTATCCATGAGGTTTGTAATTATGGTTTTGTAAGTTGGAATTGTTATATATATTCAAATAGAATCTTTTGTTATATTGTTAGTTGTGCTTTACTTTACGTAATTCAACGTCATGGAACCCTTGAGTCTAGTAATCTATGTGAGTGTATGACATGTGTATAAATGGCATTTTCTTCCGCATTAATGTATGTCTCTTTATGTAAACTTTAGAAAAAAAAATATTCAGCAAACATAGTATCATGTTCTAGGTTAATCTCTCTTGGATTCCCTGGCGGGGCGTTACATTTGGTATCAGAGCCCTAGTTTCTACACTGGGGACTCTGGGAATTGTATGCTCATTAGGTTGTGTCTAGCTTGAATTTAAAACCAAAACATAGACCTAAAACACTTTTGTTTTCAAATTATTGCTTTATAGTTATTTTTATTCTTTAGTTTATAATTCGATCTATGTGGTGATTTTTGTATCCATCTCTATTTGTTTTAGGAATCATGCTGAAACAAGAGCCGCTAGAGGTCGTAGTAGAGGTGGATCTAGTGCCCGTGGGAGAGGTAGGCATTCTAGCCCCTCCACGAGTGCCAGGAAGGAGGTTAGTCAGCATCAGAATAGAGATGATCAGAGAAGGGAGAGTCAAGATGAGTCTGGGGGACTTGACACTAGACAGATGCTTTAGATGATCTTGGATTGTCTTCCTGAGTTGATCACAGCAGATCAAAATGTATCCCATCACTCTCATATAAAGGAGAGATAGAGGGAGAGTTCTAGGAGCCCTCCTAGGAGGACCATTATAGTGGACCTTGACATGGTGGCAGCAAACCACATGAGGGACCTGATGAGAGGGAAGCCTATTCCTTTTGACAGGCAGGGATCTGGTATGGAGGTTGAGTCTTAGCTCATAACCTTAGACAAGATCTTCTCTATGCACCCCTTTAGTAGCAATACTAAAGTGAGATATGCTTTGACGTAGTTGTCACACTTTGCACCTATATGGTGGAAGATCGAGGAGGATAAGTTGGGTCTTCATATGGACATTGTTACATGGGAGCTCTTTCTTGAGAACTTTAGAGAGAGATTTCTTTCTAATCAGTGGAGACAGTAGAGGGCCGATGAGTTCCATAACATGAGGCAGCTGACTTTGAATGTTGAGAATTATGAGCATCATTTTTACGAGCTTAAACAGTATGCAGGATATAGTCAGGACTCCGCACTTATGATACAATACTTTGCGTGAGGGCTTAATGCTCACATCATGGGGGAAGTAAATCTTTTTGAGCCTATGACCCTACAAGCCACGGTCATTAAAGCCACTCTTATAGAGGATAAATTGGCCTTAGGTCATGGAGGTCAACATAGTGACCAGACTGGTGGCACATCTGGATCAGGCTATAGAGGTAACCAGTCGCAGGGCGTTGGGAACTTCAAGAAGTCATCCAACTATTACAGAGACAACCAGAATCAAAGTTAGAATCAACATTACCAGCAGAAGACTACAACTCCTACCCAGAGTGGTAAGAGAATCAAGAGTAGACAATTCTTTAGGCATAATCATTCCAACCGTCTAGCACAGAGCGCATAGCCTAGTGTGAGCAGAGGGAGTGTCCAGCAGTCGAGTGCACCCTCCAATAGGAGAGGCAATATCAGAGGGACAGGATGTTTCACTTGTGGTTAGTTTGGCCACATTGTAGTGAATTGTCCTTAGAGGTCATGTCAGTACTCCGCACAGAGGCCAGCAGCCTTGGAGCCTATAGTAGGAGGGGGATCACACAGAGTATTTGCAGCCTTGGATCACAAACAGGCAGAGCATCAAGGGACAGTCATTGAGACCTCAGGTACTATTCGAGGTACTTCTATTTCTATATTGTTTGATTCAGGAGCTACCAATTCTTTTATATCACCTTTCCTTGTTGAGCGTTGTGGGCTAGTGGCTGCAAAGTTATCGTTAGGTTGGCAAGTGGAACTAGCCTCAGTGGCTAAGGTAGCTACAGATTCCTTGGTTTGTAATTGTGAACTAAACTTAGGGAAGTTCATTACCTCGGTTGACCTTCGTGTGATTCCTTTGGGATAATATGGGGTTGTCTTAGGAATGGATTGGTTGGGAGCTCATGGAGCTAATATCGATTTTAGACGGAAGAACATCCATTACAAGGATGATGATGGTAAGGATTGTCAGATTATGGGTATTCCATGACCCATTTCCCTTCGTATGATATCAGATATGCAACTAAAGTGATATATGCGAAGGGGTTGTTAGATGTTTGCAGTATCTATGTATGAGATAGATGGAGTGGAGAGTGAAGTCAACACACTAGGTCATCCTATATTACAGGAGTTCATTGATGTATTTCCTAGTGAGATTCCAGGTATGCCACTGAAGTGTGACATAGACTTCTGCATAGAGATTGTGCCAGGAGTAGAGCCTATTTCTAGAGCTCCATATCAGATGAGCACTCATGAGTTGAGTGAGTTGAAACTATAGCTAGAGGAGTTTTTTGCAAAGGGGAGCATTCTCCCTAGTGTTTCTCCTTGGGGAGCACCCGTCCTCTTTGTCAAGAAGAAGGATGGATCATTATGCTTGTGCATCGACTATAGACAGTTGAACAAGGTAACGATCAAAAAAAGGTATACATTGCCATGCATTGATGACCTATTTGATCAGATCAAGGGAGCCAAGGTGTTCTCTAAAATTAATCTTAAATAAGGATACCACCAGTTGTGGATCGAGGATGCAGACATCCACAAGACTACATTCCATACACACTATGGACACTACGAGTTTACAATGGTTCCTTTTGGGTTGACGAATGCTCCACCGGTATTCATGTGCTTGATGAATAGAGTATTTAGGGAGTACCTAGATTGCTTTGTGCTCATCTTCTTGGATGACATACTGATTTATTCTAGATCCATGGAGGAGCATGAAGAGAATCTTTGACAAGTTTTGCAGTGCCTTAGGAAAAATCAGCTTTATGCCAATACGGCTAAGTGTGATTTCTTCCAGTCAGAGGTAAGTATCTTGGTCATGTTTTTTTTGGAGAAGGTATCTCAGTAGATCCTTCGAAGATTCAGGCTATTGTGGAGTGGCCAACACCCACTAATGTGTCTGAGGTACATAGCTTCATGGGTCTTGCAGGATCCTACTGCAGGTTCATAAAGAACTTCTCTAGAGTGGCACATCCTATCACTTCTCTTTAGCGTAAAGGGAAGAAATTTCATTAGACAGAGAAGTGTGAGGAGGCTTTTCAAAGCCTTAAGGGGTGTTTGACTAGTGCGCCTATCCTAGTTGTACCTAACCCAGTGGGAGATTTTTTGGTGTGTGTTGATGCGTCAGTAGAGGGGATTGGAGCAGTCCTTATGCAGGATGGATGAGTGATTGCTTATGAGTCTTGCAAACTCAAGGATCATGAGCTTAATTACCCTACACATGATCTTGAGTTAGCTGCAGTTGTCCATGCATTGGTACGATGGAGACACTTTCTATTGGGACATCGGTTTGAGCTTCATAGTGAACACCGCAGCCTTCAGTAAATCTTTACTCAGCCTAATCTGAATGCTAGACAGATAAGGTGGATGGATTTCCTTTTCGAATATGACTTTGAGATAAAGAATATTCAGGGCAAGGAAAATGTAGTTGCAGATGCATTGAGCCGCAAGCGATGGGCCATTCTAGCATTGGTTCTTAGTGTGGACTTGAGGAGTAGGGTTCTCCAATCACTTCCTAGAGATACCTTGTATCAGGAGGTGAAGGCAGAGATAGAGTCAGGGAGACCATCGGAGGGAATATTCTTAGGTTATGTTTTGGAGTCAGATGGTCTATTGTGTCATTCGAGCCAGATCTATGTACCACCATTGGATGATTTGTGTACATTAGTGTTATCTGAGGCTCATCATGCACCCTATTTAGCACATCCTGGTGTCAAGAAGATGCACACAAATCTTCAATGACTCTACCATTGGGCTGGTATGAAGCAAGATATTCCAAACTTTGTGGCTAGATGCTTAGAGTGTTAGAGGGTCAAGGTAGATCATCAGCATCTAGCAGGGCTTCTACATTCGAATCTCATTCCATCTTGGAAGTGGGATATCATTTCTATGGACTTCATTATTGGATTTCCTTTGACTCCTCGTAGACATGATGCTATCATGGTGACTCTTGATCGGTTGACCAAGGTGGCTCATTTCTCCCCTATGAGATCATCTTATACAGCGGCTTTTGTAGCCAGAGTCTTCAAGCAGGATATCGTGAGACTACATGGCATTCCTCATCAGATTATATTGGATTGAGATCCTATTTTTACCTCAGCTTTTTGGACATCATTACAGCACGATCTTGGTGCTCAGCTAAATTTTAGTTCAATGTACCATCCTAAGACTAATGGACAGACAGAGCAGGTGAACCAGGTTCTTGAGGACATGTTGAGGATGTAGGTCATGGATAGATAGACTCACTGGGAGGACTACTTGTACCTAGTGGAGTTTGCATATAATAATGGTTATCACAGTTCTATTGGCATGTCTCCTTGGCATGTCTCCTTTTCATGCATTGTATGGTCATCCTTGTTGTACGGCTTTGAGCTGGGACAAATTGGAGGACTTTATTCTTCTTGGTCCAGAGATGCTTCGAGACATGGAGCAATAGGTAGTGTGGATACATGAGCATTTAGTGACTGCACAAGATAGACAAAAGAAGTATGTAGATGCTCACAGGGTGGATAGACAGTTTGTAGATGGAGATAGAGTGTTCCTGAGAGTGCGCCCACAGAAGAGTCTGATCTATTATGGAAAGGGTTCAAAGTTGGCACCTCACTTTCTGGGACCATTTGAGATCCTAGAGAGGATAGGACAAGTTGCTTACCGTCTTGCTTTTCCACCTATCCTATCACGCTTCCATGATGTTTTCCATGTTTTAGTTCTTAGGAGATATATTCCTGACATTATGCATGTATTTGATTGGAATACATTACAGTTCAAGGACGAGCAGCTGGCTTTGGAGCCAATATGTATTCTGGAGCAGCGGGGTGTGACCCTTAGGGGTCGCACCATAGAGAAGGTAAGGGTCCAATGGGACCCAAATGATGAGTCTTCACCGACTTGGGAGGATGCAGCTACATTACGGGATCTATATCCCTACTTGTTTACGAGCTTCTAGGAGTAAGCCTAATCCTAGGGGGTGGATGTAATACCCACTCATATTTTGCTTTCAGTTTTTGATGTTGTACTCTTTTAGGCAGTTATTTCAGTTGATTGGCCGAATTCTTTTAGGCTACATTTCATGTGAGCTATTATTGTTTCATTTGATGGTGATTTTGGATTATGATGTTATGGATTTATCATATGCATAGGTAGATGTGATGATATTATCATGATGATTATTATATGTTGATTTCAGATTATGATGTACTTACCCCATACTTGCATGTGTATGGTTATCTTATATGTTGTTGCACTTGTGATGTGTTGTTGTGGTAGAGGACGGAGACGTAGTTACTTGCTTTGTGAGATCCACATATTCAACCGATCCCTATCATTGTTTGTGATATTATATTGGATGTACATGCGTGTTCTTTTGATGACAGGATTGCAGGTACAGGGCATCGTCTTCCCTAAATTGGCAGGATTGAGCATGCCCATATGTTCATCTCAATGGTAAAGAGGGGAGGTAACATACGGATTCAAAACCCTAACCTAAGCCTATTGTCCTAAGTATTGGATGAGTATCAGTTTGACTACCCTACACAGATTTGTCTAGTTGACATAAATTCGTGGATCCTATCTTGTTATGTGTTTGGGTTGATTTTGAGTGTTTTCGGTTGAGTGTTGTGATATTGTGTGATTTATCATGTATTTGTGAAATTGGTTATTATTGAAATTAATTATTAAATATAGAGTATTTAATTAATTAAAAATTAATTAAATATCTATGTTTAATTAGGAAATTAATTATAATGCAATTATTGAATATTGGAATTTAATTGAATATTTAAATTTGAATTTGAATTATATTTGCTTTTATGCATTATTGAATAATTAAATATTTAATTGCATGGATAAGTGTGCTTTAAATATTTAATCTATTTAATATATATTTTAATTAATTATATGTGCAAGTTAATTATTGAAAATTGAGTTTGAATTCAAAATGCAGCTTGGTTTAATAATTCAAAGTTGAGTTGTGCAAGTAAATAGATATTTTTAATTAATAATTATTATTTACTTTCAATTTTGAGTTGAGTCCTTTTAGGGGTTAACTGGTGTGTTGTCATGAGGGTTTGCATGATTGGGGAAAGTTGATTCTCTTTAGGAGAATTCTCATCTCATTCTCTCATAACAGGTTTTTGGTGAAGGCATTTGGAGAGAGAAGAATTTGTGAGAACATTTTTGTGTGTTCTTGTTGTCTTGCAATTTTGTGAATTTTGTGTGTGCTTGGAGGCTTGAGGATTTGTGGAGATCTTGGCTTGGGAGGCTTCGTGGTTCTAGATTTGCACTCAGAATTGGATTTGGAGGCTTCGGGATTCTACATTTTTTCACAAAACTCCTTTGTCAATTTTTGGTGGATTTGAAGTAGGATTTGATAAAAACCCCTTTTATAATTTTAATTTTTGAATTTTGTGCTTCCTACGTGTTTTGGGTTATTTGCATTTCTTAATTAGGTCTATTTACATTTTTGCTTAAATGGGTATCTTAGAAAACCCTAGATCTATGTTTTTTAGGAAAAATATTAACTTGGCATAGTAATGTTATGCTATCAAAATTTAGAGGAAAAATGTGCATGGTAAGACCTATAAATTTAGAAAATTAAACGTCCTATAGTGTAGACTATAGTGGAAAAATAAATAATTGAGTTTGATTACATCTCCTTTGAAAAAAATTTAATTATTGAAAAAACAACCACTCTCTAGAAATTATACAGTGAATAAAATAGTTCACCAGTAAAATTAAACAATGCCCAAGAAAAGACAAATTAGAAAAGACAAGGATATAAACTTTTTATTTAGTAATTTATGTTTTCAGAAATAATCTATTGAAAAAAAAAACTTTGTTTGGAAAAAAAAATGAAACTGATTTTCGTTAGGAAAATTGTTAAAAAATAAATAAATAAATAAATAATTTTTAAAAAAATTGAATTGAATGGGGATGGGACCCCATCCCCACCCCCCGCGGCAGCCAAAGGGCCACCGCAGTAATCTACAGATTGCCTTGGCAGCCCCTGTTGCCGGCGTCAATCATGGACTGCCTCGACAGTGCTGAGAGTGCCCCGCGGCAGTGGGACCGCCGGTAAGGTGGAGGGGGGGCACGCGTGGGGCCCGCCACCCCCCATGTTAAATTCACTTCTTTTAAAAAAAATACTTTTTAAAATTTGTTTTTATTATTAATTGTTAAAATAATATATTTAGTATTAAACATTTTATTTCTAATTTATTTTAAATGATAAAATATTTAAAATAAATTTAGTTTATTAAATGTTTTAAATATATTTTATATTTAGTATTAAATGTTTTATTTCTAATTTATTTTAAATGATAAAATATTTAAAATAAATTTTGTTTATTAAATGTTTTAAATATATTTTATATTAAGTATTAAATGTTTAATATAAATTAATTTTAAATTGGGTTGTTTAGGGTTATTTTTCAAATTGGTTTATTTAAATTGATTTATTTAAACTAGTTAATTTAACTTAAATGTTTAATTGGTTTAAATTATATGTTTTATTAGTTAATTATTTACTTTTATAATGAGGTTATAATGGTAGTTTAATTAGGCTAGTAAATGACATATTAAGTCCTGATTTGATATAAATTTAGGCAAGAGGATTCAATTGATTTAGTGTTATATACTTAAAGGTTCTAAATCAATTAATTTAGTTAATTTGAATTAGCTATTGAATCATAGTCTTTTGGGAGTAATTGTTTTACAATGGAATCTATTTCTATTATTGTTAAAAGTAGATGTGTAAGCTTATTGACAAATTCTGCATAATGTGATGTTGTTTCTATTCCTTATGTATTTATCTCTATGTTTTTGGGTATCTGGGTTTTTAGATTGCCCTAGAACATATACAGAGGCTAGGGGTGTTTTGCATTTTTGTTTATGATATGGCGTGTGTGCTTCATGTAATTACCCTAAACTGACCATGTAAACCCTTTTGATTATGTTATCTGAATGTGTACGTCTATGTGACCATTCCTGATGTGAGGGATACTAGATTAGGTATACATGAGTTTTGACCTATGCTAGATCTATGTAGGATCTGTGAGCCTAGGGTAGGTTACCTAGATGTGTAGTAGGGGGTGTCTTGCAATAAGTTTCATGTTCGTAAGTGACTACATGAATTTCTTATTGTAGGTATACTTAATAAGTGATAACTAAATGCATAACTGAGAGATATTAAAATAAACTAATAAGATGTGTCCTCACCCATGCTTGAGTGCTAGTATAGACTAAGATGGAGGATGAGAAGATGCTAGTCGCCTTGAGGGGTATTTGGCATAGTTAGTGGCCTTGTCAGTTTGAGAGGTCATTGGCGCCATGTATGGTCACTTAAGTGTCGGGATCCATTGGGATTTCTAAGATAAAACTTAAGGGTTAGACGTGCATGATGACACCTTCATTTACATAGTCTAGATTTCCTACATATGTTAGTTGCTTCTGGATTAGTGTGTCTCACCTTTCATGATGTATAGTACACCTAGATTAGAGATCTATCAGGATCCCTTGCTTAGCGGTTACTTCCTTATTGGTTTTGGATATCTGAGTGGGATCTATTGTTATCTCCTCAGCACGGTGGGGTGGACCTTTGTGGTTCCACATAGATGGGTGGTAGTGACTCTTTACCCATTGAGATTCGACGTCCTTGTTCTAGGTGCTTGATGGTTTTTTGCTGATGAACTCTTTATATTTCCTTCATTAGTGATTATGTATTTACCTTTCACTTATTGTAAATCTTATATTAGAGTATCACATGT
The DNA here is from genome assembly GCA_018584345.1 of Thuja plicata. Classification (NCBI taxonomy): domain Eukaryota; kingdom Viridiplantae; phylum Streptophyta; class Pinopsida; order Cupressales; family Cupressaceae; genus Thuja; species Thuja plicata. The sequence goes on along the minus strand of MU228469.1, from coordinate 2,191,649 downwards.
GATACCTAATCTAGATATTGTATATTAAATAGATTAGAGTGATTGCCACATACCCTGCGACATGTGCAGTGGATGTGAGTTTATGGTGGTTTCATGGTTATCCATGAGGTTTGTAATTATGGTTTTGTAAGTTGGAATTGCTATATCTATTCAAATGGAATCTTTTATTATATTGTTAGTTAAGCTTTAATTTATGTAATTCAACATCGTGGAACCCTTGAGTCTTGTAATCTATGTGAGTGTATGACATTTGTATAAATGGTATTTTCTTCTGCATTAATGTATGTCTCTTTATGTAAACTTTAGAAGAAAAAAATTTATTCAACAAACATAGTACCATGTTCTAGGTTAATCTCTCTTGGGTTCCCTGGCGGGGCGTTACACATCATCTTATTATTTCCCCTTAAATCCAACTTCCCCCAATTCATTATTGTGAGGGATCATTTATCCATTCAAAACTTAAGTCATACTTGAGCTTATTGGGATATATTCCTTTTGATTTGTGCATTGGGGAAAGGAGGACAATCCCTTACATCACATTGCTTCTTCTTTTATGTACAATCATATCTCTTGTTTCTTGTAAATAAAGCACAATTCCTATAATCAAATCATGTTCATGTGTTATTTCTCTTATATTCCATGGAAAGTTTCTTGTATTCAAAAATCATATATTGAAATGATTCAATGGAATAGTAGCAAGACTGTATACTGATTTCCATGGTGTTGACACTCAAAGGTATTATGTCTTGTTATCCACTTTTTGTGATATTTTTAAAATTTGATGGTTTAATTCATGTATTAAGTATAATGTTTCAATGTTTCTTACACGTGACAAAGTAGTGTAAACAAGACCATGTTGGTGTACTTTAAAAGGGTCAAAAGCAAGTGCATCCATTGTTAATCCCTATGCTCTATGGATGGTTCATGCACATACTAGCTAAAAAGGAAATTTTGATTGAGTAATTACTTTAGTAGATGTTTTAACCTTTATGACAATTCTCATTATTGGTGTCCAACAAGGCGAAATAGTGATGAAATATAACTGATTGAATGTTTGAAGTTGATGATCCGAGCTGTAGAAAGTAAATACAAGACATTAAATCAGTTAATGTATTGTATTGTCATTGATGTCAACTTGATATAATCTGATTGGTCATATACATATTGTCATAGACTTCAAGAAATCAAAGACCTAAAGTTAAAGTTATCAGTAAACATAAAAAGCCAATGTACACCGAGTGACAATAAACACTAACAGACAATGTACACCGACAGATACAAAACCCTAAGCAATCATAGTGTATATTGAGCACCGCAACACCGAGCATAACTCAAGTGGTCACCGAGCAGAATTGAAGTTAATGCCCAAGGACAACTGGAGTCAATGACCGAGCAAACTAAGAGTTGATGACTGAAATCAACAGGACTTAGAAAATGATAAAACACTTAGCTAGTAGGAGCTATATTTAGATTTAACTTATTTATTTCTTTGTTTTCATCGATCAGTTGATCTAAAGATTTAAATCTAGCTTTATTCATAGTTGTCAAGGAGAAATCTATGAAATAAAACTAAAGAAAAGATTTAAATATTAAAGTAATGCATGGTGAGATTTGCAGATCAAGAAGCAATCTACATCAAGAACAAGAAAGACAAGGACATTAAACGGTGAAATCATGTCTATATAAAGAGACAAGTAATTCATTATGAAAGAGGAAAGTCAAATTTAATTATGGTGAAGATAGAAGTCTTTGTGCAGATCTGATCATACGGGATAAAGAATAGAGCCAAGAATTCTACAGACACCGAGCAACAAGAGAAGCAAGAGCATTCACCGAGAAGAAAGAAGAAAGAATGGGAGAAAAGGAATTGAAGAGAAAATTGATCATAGAGGTATTATGGACTTACAATAGATCTGAAAATCTGCAAGTTAAAGTTGTATTAGTGAACAGATTATTTACTGTTTCAGTTTAACCATTGATTCATAAAATCTCTTAACCAAGTGGGATTTAACCATCCATAATGTATTGAGATACTCAAGAGTATCAAAAAAATTTCATGTTAACAGCATAGTGAATGCTAGGTCAAATGATAAATTGTTAGTTTTGAATCCTCTAACAAGGTCACACTTAACAGTGTGTTTGTAACCTTTAACAAGGTTGGCTCTTCACCGAGCTCACTTCAGAAGAGTGAAAATTTTGGGTTACCAGTCCCAAGTGGTTTTTCCCTTAATAGGGTTTCCACGTTAAAAATCCATGTGTCAAATGTGTATATGGTTCATTTCTTTGATGTTTTTCTTTACACATTACTAAAATAGGATTGGTCAGTAAACACTAAGTTTAATTATTACTACTTGGTAAAGGCTAAGAAAAAAATAAATAGTATATTCATCGAGCAGTATATATTTGATAAGATTACTTAAAGGCATACATCTTGTAGGACTAAAAGATAACTGAAGGTATTATATTTCTGATATAAGTTTTGGTTGGATTATTGGATTAATTTTTGAGGCCACTGATTGACCTCCNCCCCCCCCCCCCCCCCCCTCTCAGTTATTCTAACAATTGGTATCAGAGCTAGTGTGCTTAGAAGAGAGTTTAATGACTCAAGCTAAATATTGCAAGATGAGTAAAAGGGATGTGCCTAAGTTGAACAAAGACAACTTTGCATCATGGAAAAAAAAGATAAAACTCCACCTATCAGGTATTGGAAATGATGTCACTCAATACTTGGATACTGAATATGTTGCACTAATAGGACCTCTAACTGTTGATCAATTGGGAGAAAAACATGAACACAATTCTATGATGATAGAACTTGCTTCTTCACTATCTGATGTTGAATTTGAAGATGTCAAATCATGCACCACTACAAAGAAAATGTGGGACAAACTCAAGATAGTACATGGAGGAGATACAAATGTGCTAAGAGCTAAGGCTAAAAGCCTAAGAGGAAAGTTTGATGACCTTAGAATGGAGGAAGGATAGACCATCACTCAGTACAGTAGCAGAATCAAAGAAGTTGTTAATTTTATCGAGGAGTGGGAGGTGTACTTGAAGAAGAAACAATGGTAAGTAAAATTCTGAGAACCTTACTGCCTATTTATGTTATTAGAGTATTTGCAATTCAAGAAATGAGAGTAGTAGCAAATAACAATGTTAATCTTGATAGTTTGATTGGTAGACTTATTTCATTTGAGATGAATAACTATGACAATAGTGTCTTACCAAATATTGAGTCTACATTCAAATCTTCTCTAAAAATAAGTAAATCAAGTTATAAACACACTATGATAAATGATAGTGAAAGTGATAGTGATGAACAAGAACTTGATGAAATTGAAGCACTAATGGCTAGAAGATTGCAAAGAGGAAAAGGTAGATACAAAGGCAAGTTACCATTGGTATGTTTGAATTGCAAATAAATTGGACACTTTGCTGCTAGATGCCCTAGCAAGAGAAAAGATGAAAGAAACAATGACAGATATTATGAAAATAATTTTGACAAAAGTGATGAATGAGACTACAGAAGCAACTGACACTCTGACAGAAGAGATAACTGAGACTACAAGGACAAAGGCAAGAAGGCTTGTTACCTGGTTGAGAACAAAGATGAAAATACTGACACCAAATCTGAAGAAGATATTGAGGTAGTATTTGTTGCTATGAAGGATGATTTAGACAAAGAATAAAGGTATATTAAAACTGCACTCATATCGAAGGCTAGTAAATATGATGTTTGGATTATTGATAGTGGTTGTACTCACCACATGAATAGAGATAAGGAAAAGTTTGAAACTTTTGAATATTATAATGGTGGATCAGTTAGGATGGGTAATGACTCACCTTGTCCAGTTGAAGAAAAAGGAACCATCATGTTGAATAATCTGATCAGATGTGAAAATTTATATTGGGTAAAAGGACTTAACTATATTCTATTGAGTGTTTCACGGCTAAATAACATAGGACACCGAGTTGCATTTGAGAACAAAAAGGAAAAGATCTATAATGGAACAAGAAGGTTGATTGGTATTGGTGAACAAACAAAAGGTAACCTATTCTATCTTGATGATACGCAAGAAAAGAAAAGTAAGAGGCTTACCGAGCATGTCAAAACCCGACCATGTCATTTGTAAGAATTGTCAAAAAGGGAAAATGACAAATCTAGTTTCAAGAGAAAAACCTACACATCTAATGCTATTCTGGAATTAGTCCATATTGACTTATGTGGACCAATGAGAACAAAGAGCTACTATGGTGATAGATACTTCATTCTATTTTTTGATGATTATTCTAGGATGATGACTGTCATGTTCTTAGAAGAGAAATCAGAAGCATTAAATATGTTCAAATGGTACAAAGATATAGTTCAAAAGAAAAGTGGAAAAGAAATGAAGTGTCTAAGGTCAGATAGAGGAGGAGAATTTATTTGTGATGAATTCACTAAATTTTGTAATGAGCGTGGAATTACAAGACATGTTTCTGCACCGAGAACACCACAGTAAAATGGGATTGTTGAGAAAAGGAATAGATCAATTGTTGATTGTGCCAGAACACTGATTATTGAAAAAGGCAGCACACAAACATTCTGGAGAGAAGCTATAAGTATTGTTGTCTATACATTAAATTGAGTTCAATTGAAGAAAGACACCAATAAGACACCTAATGAGCTATGGTATGGATACACACCAAATGTGAGTTACATTGGAATTTTTGGAAGTCAATGTTATATATTGAAAGATGTTAGAAATGGAAAGCTTGACTCTAAAAGTGAGGAAGGAATATTTCTAGGATATTCTATCAAAAGAAAAGCTTATAAATGTCTTAACAAATCTTCTAAAACAATCATTGAAAATGTAAATGTTAAAGTGGATGAATTTGTTGAGAAAAATGATGAGGAAAGCAGAAAGGAACTGGAAGATTACAATAGATTTGTCTATAGTGAAGAACCCAACACCCTGCCTGAGCAACAGTGTATCACTACCAAGCGACAGAACAATGCAGTGGAGCAATAGGCTGCACACATCAAGAATCAGGAAAATGCTCACAATGATGAACTGAGAGATGAAGATCAAAATGAAGGTCAAGATGATGAATAGAGATATAAATTTGTACTTGCCAAATATGTTAAAAGACACCATCCGCACGACCAAATCATTGGAGTCAAAAGAGCTGGAATGAGAACAAGAAGTAAGTCACTAAACACTAGATGTTTGATTTGTGATTTTGAGCCTAAATATGTTAATACTGCACTTGAGAAACAAGAATGGGTTAGTGCAATGAATGAAGAGATTGAGCAGATTGAGAAGAACAAAACATGGACATTAGTACCTAGACTGAGTGACAAAAATGTCATTGGTACCAAATGGATATTCATAAACAAACTGAATGAGAATGGAGAAGTCACAAGGAACAAAGCAAGACTGGTATGCAAAGGGTATGCACAAGAAGAAGGTATTGACTATGGAGAAACTTTTGCACCCATTGCTAGACTAGAAGGAGTAAGAATTCTACTTGCTTATGCTACTTTCAAAGGATTCAAAGTATACCAAATGGATGTCAAATCTGCATTTCTGAATGGAATACTAGAAGAAGAGGTATACATTGAAAAACCTGAAGGGTTTGTTGGTCCTAAAAAGAGGAACATGGTTTGTAGAGTACACAAAGCCTTGTATAGATTGAAACAAGCACTAAGAGTATGGTATGAAAGACTTTGCTCTTATCTCATTAGTATTGGATTTGTAAGAACAAGTGATAACCATAATATGTATTTGAAAGGAGATATTGATGATAAGATCTTGATTGCTGAGATATCTGTTGATGATATCATATTTGGAGGTAATGATATGCTATGCAAGTCATTTGCTGATGAAATGAGCAAATAATTTGAGATGTAAATGTTTGGAGAGATCAAATTTTTTCTTGGTCTACAGATTCTATAATAGGATGCAGGCATCTACATCACACAATCCAAATACATCAAAGAAGTTCTGAAGATATTCAAAATGGAGGACTCCAAACCAATTGGAATGACTATGGAAATCAGATGCAAATTGACAAAGGAAGACAAGACAACCAAGGTAAATCAGACCTTATAGAGATATATGATTGGAAAGCTAATGTATGTTGTACACACAAGACCAGATATAACACATGCAGTTGCTATAGTTGTAAGATTCTCTTCTAATCCCAAGGAATCACACATGATTGATGTCAAAAGAATTATGAGATATCTAAAGAATACCGAAGACTATGGTTTGTGATATAATAAAGAAGGCAAATTTGAGCTACAAGTCTATACTAATGTTGATTGGGCTGGAAACGTATATGATAGAAAGAGCACAATAGGAGGAGAATTCTTTATGGGTGACAAACTTGTCACGTGGATAAGTAAAAATCAAGGATTCATATCACAATCAACTGCAGAAGCATAATATGTGGCTGCTGCTTCAAATTGCTCTAAAATTGCATGGATCAAGCAATTGTTGAAAGGTATGAATATGGAAATCCTTGAATCGGTGATTATCTATTGTGATAATATTATCAACATTTCAAAGAACCCTGTGATGTATGCTAAGATAAAGCACATAGCTATTAAGTATCATTTCTTAAGGGAACAAGTACAAGAGAAATAAGTGATACTGGAATATTTAAAATCCAAAGAACAATTAGCATACATATTCACAAAGCCATTGCCAAAAGATACATTTGAGTACCTAAGGAAGAGACTAGGGGTTCGACCCTTGTCTACTAGTCACTAAGCTGACTAGAAGGTTGCATCAACCTACACATAATCAGAAGATCAATCATGTTGATGCAAGAAAAGATATGGACTACAATGATATATCAACACATAGAAAGGTACTTATCTGAACTAAACACCAGAGATATTGTTGGCTACTATAGAGTTGTACTGCTCATATTCAATGATATTATTTTGTTTGGCATTGTTGTCAAAGGGAGAGAGATATCCAATAATGAAATATCATATCATGATCATACAAAGGGAGAGAGATTAACTGAAATATCCATCAAGGAGAAGAACATCAGTCAAAGGGAGAGAAAAGATTAGAAAAATTAGTTTCTACAAAGGGAGAGAAAGATCCAATTATGATGGAGAGAAAGATTCAAAGAAATAACCATCCATCCAAGGGAGAGAATTGGAGAAAAGTTAACACTGCATATCTATCCAGAAAAGGGAGAAGGGATTGTACAACAAAGGGAGAGATAGATGTAGAAGACAAAATTGCTACACCTATCCATTGAAGGGAATGAAGAAAGCACTCTGCAAGAATCAAATCTAAGCTAGAAGAGCTTACTAAGAGTCAAATATTTGATTTTGTTATAGAACAATAAGTTTGGAATGATATGGCATGTTTTACATTACATATTTCATATTGTGTTGAAAGTATGTTGTCATCAATGCCAAAGGGAGAGATTGATGAACTATAACTGATTGAATGTTTGAAGTTGATATAGTTGATGATCACTGAGCTACATAAAGTAAATGCAAGACATTAAATCAGTTAATGTATTGTATTGTTATTGATGTCAACTTGATATAATCTAATTAGTCCTATGCTTATTGTCATAGACTTGAAGAAATCAAAGAGATAAAGTTTATGTTATCGGTAAACATAAAAAGCCAATGTACATTAAGTGACAGTAAACACCGATGAACAGTGCACACTGACGGACAGTGCACACTGACAGACAGTGCACACCGACGGATAGAGAACCCTGAGCAGTCACAGTGTATATCGAGCACCACAACACCAAGCATAACTGAAGTGGTCACCGAGAAGAATTGAAGTTAATCCCTGAGGACAACTGGAGTCAATGACCGAGAAAACTAAGAGTTGATGACCGAAATCAACTGGACTTAGAAAATGATAAAACACTTAGCTGGTAGGAGCTATATTTAGATTTAACTTATTTATTGTTTTGTTTTCATCGATCAATTGATCTAAAGATTTAAAGCTAGTTTTATTCATAGTTTTCAAGGAGAAATCTATGAAATAAAACTAAAGAAGAGATTTAAATATTAAAGTAATGCATGGTGAGATTTACGGATCAAGAAGCAATCTACGTAAAGAACAAGAAAGACAAGGACATTAAACGGTGAAATTGTGTCTGTATAAAGAGACAAGTAATTCATTATGAAAGAGGAAAGTTGAATGTAATTCTGGTGAAGATAGAAGTCTTTGTGCAGATCTGATCATATAGGATAAAGAATAGAGCCAAGAATTCTGCAGACACCAAGCAACAAGAGAAGCAAGAGCATTCATCGAGCAAAAATAAGAAAGAAGGGGAGAAAAGGAATTGAAGATAACATTGATTAGAGAGGTATTATGGACATATAATAGATCTAAAAATATGCAAGTTAAAGTTGTATTAGTGAACATATCATTTACTATTTCAGTTTAACCATTGATTCAGAAAATCTCTTAACCGAGTGGGATTTAACCATCCTTAATGTATTGAGATACTCAAGAGTATTAAAAGGTTTTCATGTTGACAACATAGTGAATGCTAGATAAAATGATAAACTGTTAGTTTTGAATCCTCTAACAAGGTTTCACTTAACAGTGTGTTTGTAACCTTTAACAGGGTTGATTCTTCACCGAGCTCACTTTAGAAGAGTGAAAAATTTGGGTTACCGGTCCCAAGTGGTTTTTCCCTTAACAGGGTTTCCATGTTAAAAATTCATGTGTCAAATGTGTATATGGTTCATTTCTTTGATTTTTTGCTTTACACATTACTAAAACAAGATTGGTCAGTAAACACTAAGTTTAATTATTGCTACTCAGTAGAGGCTAAGAAAAATATAAACAATATATTCACTGAACAATATATATTTGATAAGATTACTTAAAGGCATACATCTTGTAGGACTGAAAGATAACTGAAGGTATTATATTTTTAATATAAATTTTGGTTGGATTATTGGATTAATTTTTTAGGCCACTAATTCAACCCCCCCCCCCCNAGGCCACTAATTCCCCCCCCCCCCCCCCTCTCAGTTATTCTAACAAATAGATTCCATGTATAGGCTTTGCATTTTTTGCCAATGTAAATTGCAAATTGTAGGGTCATTAAATTCAATCCAAATGATATTTTATTTTTCAATTGTATGTAGTTGGAAATTTCCATCGACATCATTTACTAGGTCATCTCATGTATCAAGATTATCTGCAATTAGCTCAACCAAAATCATTGGCTTTATAAATATTGCGCTAGGCAGCGATGATTTTTTAACTTGAAAATATGTTTTTTCAATGAGTGTGTCCTTTGTATCCAAATAATCTAACACATAAAGTTCAGTAGGCAAGTAGTTTAACATTTTATTGTTGTGCTCATCGATAATTAAATTTCTTTGAAACATGTATGGAAATCCTCAATCTTTGGGAGGATACTCGTAGCATGCTTTATTCAAGTATGAGATGTCTTCATCAGTTTTTTGAGAATTTATGGAATTATTTAGTACTGTAATGAAATATTGATCTGATTCTCTAGAAAAAGTCTGCAATTCAAAGCATTTGAAAAAATCGATCCAAAATATGTAAGGTATTTGTCATTATTTATTGTTGCTTGTTTGAACATCCATGCACCACATATGGGTTGCACCTAGTAAAATTCACCACAAAATATGATATCAATGTTGCCAAAGGGTTTTCTTAGTGTATATTTGATTTGACGAAATCTCCTATCAATATTGTACAACATTTTGGATCTAATCAATGAGACCTCATCAATAAATATAATTTGCAATTGATCAAGTTTTATGATTATGCTATAGAAAATATTAGAGTCCAAAGGTTGCATTCTACTAGAATTGCATGGTAAATGAAAGATAGGATTTAAAATGATACCACTTGCATTAAATGTAGCTTTCCCTATGGAAGCAATAATAATGCTTTTAGCTTTGAGTGGGTTGTTATCTAGTTGCTTGTCATAGAATTTCATCATTGCTTCAAAAAGAACTTTAGCTATAAATGTTTTATCAATGTTGGCTCCACCAGTCAAAAACAAATATAATGGTTTTTTTGGTTCAAGTCACTTTTTCATCAGTACATCTTTCAATATTGATTGTTTCTCTTTGTTCAATTGTCTTTTCAGTTTGAAATATTCATCATTACTAAGAAAAAAAAGATGAGCAATTTCTATGAACAATGTATTGTCAGTATAGTGCATTGATTTTGTGTTTCTTATGTAGTTGAAGTCATCGATAATGTCATATTTCTCAATTACATCTTGTTGAACATTTGTTTTGATCAATTTTGTTTTCAATGTGTATTTCAAGATGCATGTCATTGTTAGCTTCTATGGTAGCTTTTTCAATGTCACCCCATTTTTAACCTATCTGCAGGGTGAACATTTTTGCATTGAATGTTGCACTCCATGTTTTATGACCAGTTAACAATATTTGCTTACTAATTTTGAACAACACATATAACATGAATTTTTCCCTGCAATAGTTTTCATTATCAATATGGGGCTTTTATTTTACATAACATATTATTTGTGGATTTTACCTTTTCTGTATTTTTTTGAGCAATTCAATTAAAATTTGTGTATTCAGCTAGTGATAGTTCCTCAAAAGCTTCTGATCATTGTATATATTTTTCTATTCCAGAAGCAAACATTATGTTTATATAATCATTCTATTTTTTTGCTAATAGCTTAGGACTTTTTAACATGTAAATTCTACTTTCTAATGGTCATTGCTGATGAAAATATATTTCCTTGAAGATATACACAAAAATAATGAGAGAACTATGTGTATTGTTTGGAAGTTAGAAATTTGTTGATAGTTAAGCAATGCATTGCCTAGCTTGCATATGAAATGCGTCTTATCATCGTATGTATAAGTGCATTGGTTTTGCAATTGGTGAAATACAAGAGACATTGTTATATCTTTTTTTGTCATATATGAGCTATAGTAAGATTTGGCAGCATATGCATCTAGTATAAATTATGTGTTTGTATTTGTATACCATAGAGTTGGCACTTGCTTTACAAATGTATTTATCTATATATCATTTGGATGTCTTCTTATCATTACAATTTTTCATAGAAATGTTGATTGTATCATTGCGATATAATTAGCTTCATCTATTTGGACTTCATCTATGAAATGGTTAATTGTATCTTCTTTTATGTATTGTTTTTTTTCCAATTGTTTGAATAAGCCTCTTTCATTGTTTTTCATTGCATTATTGGTAGTTGGGAAAGGCTCTAATATTGTTATTCTTCTCATTGGAGGCAGTGAAAAACTAAATTAACAGTTGGAAAGTTTGTACTTTTTACAAGTATTTGTATGTTGATGTGTTTGCATTTTGACAAGGTTTCCATCAAGAAATGAAGAATCACGTGACATGTAATTGTCTACAAAAATTTCCATTTCAATGTTCATGTTATTTTCATAGATAGGTGTGACTTTTATCCATAACATGAAATGTACATGTTTGTTTCCTCAGTTTTGAAATTTTGTGACCAAAAAAATAGTCTAAGACTTTGCCAAATAGATGATTGTTTCTTAGCATCATTTTTTGAATTGCATTGACCCTATGGAAGTAGTGACTAGACAGAACTAGATTTTTTTCTAATTTCCAAGTCTAGGTCTCTATCCTCTAAAGTGTCAAAATTATTTACTTCTTGCTTAGTAGAGATACAAAATAAATCTTTGCACAATGGTGTTAGAATGAATTTAGAATAACTGAGAGGGGAGGGGTGAATAAATTATCCTCAGGTCTAGATGTAGCAAATAAAACTTTATGTACTTCAGATCTACTCGGCAGCAGTAGCATAAATCAATGACTTAATTATGTAGTTTACTGTCAATTGAAATTACCTTGTAGAAACATAACAGTAAAGCAAACCATGAGCATTCACACAAGTTGACACAGGTATTTAACGTGGAAACCCAATATGGGAAAAACCACCAGTAACATGCTACCAATTTTTCACTCTTCTGAAGTGATGCCCTGTGAGGAGCCAACCCTGTTAAAGGTTACAATAACACACTGCTAGGTGTGACCTAGTTAAAGGATTTAATCACCCTGTCAGGAGTGGCCTTGTTAGAGGACTTAGAAAATTCCACCTAAATGTCACCTTGTTAGAGGATTTATACAAATGACTATTAAGTCAACCTTGTTAAAAGATTTAACTAATACAATGGTAAGAAAGTAATCAGCAGTTGTGATCTGGTACATACAACTTACTTTGCAATTCAGATCCAATTACAGCTCTGATGTTAAATATCCTGCATTGTCATTTCAACTTTCTAATCTGCTTGGAAATCCGTCAAGCAATCACACATGCAACACTCTACCTCTGCCTTTTTCCTTCTCTGCTAGATCATGCCAAATAGTAAATCAACTATGCAAACCTCTTGCATACACATACACTCTTTTCCCCACACAATGAATAACCCCTTAAGGTTATCATATACCTCTCTATCTAGGTTAGATAAATCTTTTTCTACTTAAACAAGATCGTAGATCTTAGGTTAGGTCAGATCCAATGGATCATTCCATCTTTGCATTACATTTGCTTCTCCAAAGTAGTCTCTCATTAAATCTTGAAACCATGCATTAATTATGGTTACCCATACATTAAATGACGTGGATCAATCTTTAATTAACATTACATATCCCAATAAAATCAACTAAGTCAGCCAGAGATCTCAAATCTCATCAT